>PVKA01017009.1:0-46701 GCA_004027165.1 Ctenomys sociabilis | reverse complement strand
CACTAATGGTGGTTGGACAGGATATTATGTCGGCTTCTAGTACTACGGTCATCCACTAGGAAAATAATTATTGAATTTTTGATATAATTCAGGTATAAAAATAAGATAAGTAAGCAGCTACACTCTTAATTCACTGATAAGAGATATCTGCTAAAATAATATCTGTAAATATAATATCATGTATGCACCTTGTACAATAACAAAACATTATGAAAACAGTTTGGAATGTATTAATTTATCGAATCTGTATTGTTAAGGTGTCTTGAAACTGTCTGATTGACATTTGTAGTTCAATAAAATAAAATAAAAAATAAATAAATAAAAAATAAGGAAAATACAAGCTGAGCAAAAACTAATCAAACCTCTTTGTGTGTGTGAACCCATTTAGATGAACCCACTGAGACAGAGCAGTACATGTTTGTAATACATAATGATAACATTCCTTTCTGGGAACTTGCACACACACTTAATATATCTTAATTTTATTTTAATTAATTAAATTTATTGGTACATTTTAGGTATACATAATGATCACATTCATCATGGGGAATTTGTACCTGTAAATAATATATCTTGATTTTTTATTTTCCTCCATTCTCCTACTTTCCCTTCAACTCTTCTTTCCTTCATTTATTTATTGTATTGAAAAACAAATATCAGTGCAATAGTTTCAAGGCCGATTAATAGGATGCTTACAATAATTAATATATTGTATATTGTCATCCATAGTACATTCCCATCCTTATTTAAGATGTATTAACAATTTTTTTCTTTTCCCTTTCCTGCTTTAATATTTCATTCTTATTTCACAATACATAGTATATACAATTTTGTCCTTATTCACGCTTTCAGTCTCCCACATAACAGAAGAAATATGGCATTTACATATATATGTCTCATTTATTTATTTATAGTATTGCTTAGCTACTGTTCTCTCGGTGCTGGGACAAATGCCCTACACATTATCTTTAGGAAGCTTTACTGGAAGAAAGAGAGCCTCTTTAACAAATGTGGAATACTGGCTTTCCACTCACCACAGTCTAAGCCTTATGATTTTCACCATACATTAAGCTAAACTCCAACTGGGTTGAAGATCAAACATTAAACAGAAATACTAAATGTACTGGAAGACAAAATAGGTAGAATTCTTGAAGACATAGGTACAGGCAAAACTTTTTGAATAAAAACTGCTTGCTCAGGAAATACTACAAAGAATCAACAACTTGGATCTCATCTTATTAAAAAATGTTTTATACAACAAAAGAAACCACCAAAAGAGTGAAAAAACAATCCAGAAAATAGGAAAAGATTTTTACAAGCTATTCTTCAGACAAGCTCTAATATCTAGAATATATAAAGAACTTAAAAAGAAAGAAAGAAAAAGAAAACAATGTCCCCCAAATTAAAAGATCCAATCCAAAACTGGGAATCTGAAAGGAACGTATCCTCTTCAGGAAAAGAAGTAGAAATGAGAAATAAATGTATGAAAAAATATTCAACATCACTGATCATTTGAGATATACAAGTTAAAGCAATGCTGATATTGCACCTCACTCCAGAAAGAATGGCTATTATTCAAAAACTAATTAATAATGAATGCTGGTGGGGTAGTGGGAAAAATATTTTATTATTCATATTCTATCCTTTTCTTCTCTATGCCTTCCCTTCATCTTTTGACCCTATGCCCACTCGTTGAAAAAATTTGATCTTATCAGAAATATCTATAGATAATGAAAAGCATAGCAAATGAAATATTTAAAATATGGAGAGGTATACATGGTTATGATTATAACAGGCATGAAAGTCAAACTCATATAAAATTTTTTCATATATAATTATAAAGAATTAATTGAAATATGAAATGATTCATTGGTGGAAAATATTTTGGTAGGACAAATTGTGGAACTTCATATTTTATTAGTATTTTTTCAGAGAAAATGAAAACTAAAATTCACAATATTAAAGTAAATATTGAGATCTGATAGCATTAACATAATAAAGGAAAAAAACACCAATAAATACAATTTCAGCTTCAAAATATCTTAGAAAGAAGCTAATAATCTAAAAAACATTATTTTAAAAAGTGACATTTCCTTATAACTTTCTCTGTTGAAGTGATTGAAGATCCAAAAATCACACAATACGGGCTCAAGGGAGATGACCCAGTGACCTGAGAATCTGCTGGCAAGTACCAGATCCTAATTTCCATGTCTAGGAAAAAAAAATAAATATAAATAAATGATACCTTTAAAAATTTATATGAAATATTCATATTTTTAATATCACCATTTAACCAAATTGGCATAAGAGAAGACAAAATGTGAGTTTTCCTAAGAATAGTTATTAAAAGTCATCTATGTGATCATCAAAGAAATAAAATTACAAACACATGAGTCCTCATTTGAGAATTTTAGAATTTTTCAAGCAGAAATAATGGTAATTCTGGGGCTGGTGAGATGGCTCAGTGGAACAAGTGCTTCCCTGGCAAGAGCAAGGGTCTGAGTTCAATCCCTAGTTCTGCAAAAAAAAAAAAAAGGAAATAATACTAATTCTATATAACCCTCAGAGCAAAAGCAAAGGCTAATTCTTACCAAAACATTGTAAAATACCCGAATGATGCTGATTTAATTTACTACTAATACCCTGAAGTTACATTGGAAGACAATACTTCATATCTGAATAATAAAGTTCCAAAAGAAGCATTAGGAAAGCAGATGCAAACTCAGTCCACTAATATCTAAAAAGGATAATAAACTACACAGAGTTTAAGGTTGGTTTTATATTCCAAGTATTAATCAATAGAATTCACTGCTTTTGAGGACATTATAGCAACATATGGTGAATCTTTAAGTAAAGCATTACAATAAAGGCACATTGCCATTATCCACCACAAAACACAGTCTCTTATTTTAAACTCACCTATTACAGCATGTTTGCCACTCTCTGTAGCAGTTCTGAAAGTCTTCCGTTGTGAATGTGTAAGCGGTGTGATCAAATATACAGTGACAATGGGAATGTGGCTAGGTGGTAGAGTGTTTGCCTAGAACACATAAGACCCTGGGTTCACTCTCCAGTTCCACAACATGCAACAAACACAAACAAACAAACATTCATGAACGGCGCTGCTAAGGGCCATCTCCGGAGAGGCAGGCTTGTACAGCATCGTGCTGTATCCTCACCTACCTTATTCACCAGCAATATCTTGTACCTTGTGAAGTCTGTGATGGTTGTAATATCCCAGGGTAGATGACCACCTGGACAGCTTCCATTAAAGAAGACCCCTTGGCCCTACCTCCACGTACTAAAATGCACAGAGCTGGCTGCAACATTTCCTTATCCCCTAAATTGGCCTTAGCAGTGCAAATGGGTCTAGTGGAGATGCTGCTGTGTAGATTTAGAAGGAATGGGACAGGTCAATGATGTCCATCCCACAGCCCCCAAGTAATATGGGTGAGCCAGGCAAGTGATGCCACATGCTGCCAGAGAATGAGTCTCGAGAAAGGAGGCTATGACTTCTGAGGACATGGTTTACACATCAAACTGAGTCACCGGTCCAGAGCACTAGACACTGCCCCAGTCTCTGGTGTGCAGATCACTCTTTGTGCATGTCTCTCTCGCACACTGCAGAGCTGATTTCTGGCCTCCTCCTAGCCCAGCTCACAGAGCTCACATACTTCCGCCACTCTCATAGTCACTCATCTCTGAGCCACACCCCTCTTCACAAAGTAATGAAAGCCAACTTGTTTTCATTTCGATTTCTCAAATGACTAGTGACGTTGAACAGTTTTTGTATTTATTTGCCATTTGGAGTTCTTCATCTGAGAAGTGACTATTCATTTCAGATGCCCATTTTTGGATTGGGTCTTTAATTTGGAGGCCTGATTGTGGTTAAGTCTTTATATGTTCTAGATAGAAGTCCTTTGTCTGAGGGACAGTTGGCTAATTTTTTTCCCCCATTTTGCTGGTTTTCTTTTCATTCTGTTGGGGATTTATTTTGATGCAAATTAAAGCAATACTGAGATTCCATCTCACCCAAAAAAGGATGGCCATCATGAAGAAATCAACTAATACCAAATGCTGGTGGGGAAAAAGGACTCTTCCTCCACTGCTGGAGGAAATGGAGACTGGTACAAACACTATAGCAATCAATGTGAAGATTCCTCAAAACACTAGGATTAAATGCCCCATTTGACCCAGCTTTTCCCCTTCTGAGTATTTTCCCAGAAAAACTGGAAACATTATACCACAACAACAAATGTATACTCTTGTGTATAGCAGCAGTGGATACAAACCGTCAGCCAAGGAATAAAGGAAATGACATGGTATTTTTATTCAATGGAGTATTATGCAGCTATAAAAAGATAAACTCAAGGATTTTATAGGTAAATAGATGCAATTAGAGACTATATCCACAAATAAAATAAATCAGACCTGCCTGTGTAAATATTATATTATCTTTCTCAGTGTAAGAAACTGAAAAAGTAAGTAAGATCCAAAAGGTACAATTGATACTGTGAAAGGGAAAGAAACTGTTCAAAAGGAAAGAAAAATTGGGATGAGGAAAAGAGAAAAGAAGGAAAGGAAAATAAATTTAAACATACAAAGATACACACACACACACACACACACACACACATATATATATGTACAGGATAGCTAAAATAATTTTAGTACTAATTTCTATTAGTTCATTGAAGGGAACAGTTGGTGCTTATCTTATTTGACCAATTTTGCAAGCTTATATCTTGTAAGCTGAGTATTTACTTTGAAGATAACAATATGCAATATAAAAACCATTGTTAATTTCCTTGTCATCTTGTAACACTGTATCACTTTTATTCTCTCTCTCCCTGTCTCTGGCTGGCTGTCCCCCCTCTCCCTCTGCGCAAAAAGAGACAGTGTATGTGTAATGTTGTTACTAAAATACTAAATACTCATTAAGTAGCAACTATTATAATATGTTGATCTGACAGAGAGGAAAATCTTCAACTCCATCTTAAGTTTTGAAAAAAACTTTTTGTTAGTAAAACAAATAATTCCTACACTGAATTATGGTGCTCATATATTTTGCTAAGTTAAATAGGAAAAATAAACTTTAAAAGACTTAACATATGGAAAGGAACATCTAAAATGTAGGTAAAAAGTAGAGGGCATAAGAGAACACCTGATATTTTAAAAAAGGAGATGTGACTGTCTAATAACACCGTAAATCAAATTCATCATTACCAGTGAAACAGAGGTGTTTATGAAGTAGAAGCATCATTTTTCTCTCTCAAAAATGACAAGTTATTCAGGGTGGTAAAAGTTGAAGCAGAATTAGGATCTCTGCACATTACCAGAGTGAGAATCAATCATATTATGGATTGTGTAGTATCTATTTCTGTGATTACAAATTGCAGTTTTATTAATACCAAGAAAATTGTTCCCCTAACTTTATACACTTAGGAAAAAACAAATTCCTCATCTGTGTCCAAGAATGCTTCCAATGCAAAACTAAAAAGTATTCAAGTCATGGAAAAGTACTAAGCTGAAAAGTTAAACTTACAAAAATAAATATTTTACCTCAAGATGTTTATTGTAGAATTTTATGACTGTATCTAAAGCAAAAGCAAAATGAATTACAGCATAATGGCCCAGTGTGATATTGTACAGCTGGAATGCCTTATGTTGAAAGTGAGATAATAACAACATGAAAAAATGTTAGCGCTATGAAATTTTATGGATTTTTAATTTTCCAGTGAGGAAATTGTGCATCTCTTTTAGTCTAAACTGTTTAAAGCAAAGAAAATGAAATATTCTGACATTTTAATGATTGTCTTGTTTGAAGTGATGGACAATTTTTGAAATATTTTCATTAATTCTATATTTTGTATATGCTCATCATTTAAATATTCAATCATGGGTTTACTTTTATAGAGAGAGAAAGAAAATAATTATTTTAATGTAAGTCTATTATCTTTCTAATTTTTAAAAAACAATTCACTATTTTTTTATGTATTTAGTACACGGTCTAAAGGGCCTCACTACACAGGTCTGAGTCATGCTGGTCTTCCTGTTTTAAGCCTCCCAAGCATGCCACCATGCCCAATCTCAATTGCCTCCCAGTATGCCTGAGGGGTGGAGCCAGCATGGCATGAGGGGCTCAAACCCGGGTTCCTGTATCTGCCTAAGGAGGCACTTTAATCCGCTGAGCTATCTATCTGCCCCTACTATGATGTTTTAAATTCAATGTCCATAAAAACTTCATCATTCAGAATATATATTTTGTATGGCACAGACTAAGAAAAATATAGCAGTAGCAGATATCTCAAGATGAATGATAATATTTCTTGATATCCTATGAAAGGAAGATCAATTCATATAAGTATGTTTAAGGAAAATTACACTGAGGATAAGGTATAAAAGTGAAGTTTCAACATAGCAGCACTTTCTGGTAAACTGCTCTAAATACACAAAATAGCAAAATAATGATTTCAGCCAGGTATGATAGTGAATGCCTCTAGCACTAACATTTAAGAGGCAGAGGCAAGAACAGGACAGGTTGAAAGCCAGCTTGGATCACATGAGGAGTTCAAGCCAGCATGGATTACACAGTGAGACCTATCTTTCTCTCTCTGTCTCTCCTTTTTTAGGGAAGGGTCTATAGGGTGTTCAGGGTCTCACTACTAGATCAGACTCATAGTGATCTGACTGTTTACAGTCTCCCAAGAGCTGGGATTATAGGCACTTGCCACCATGCCCAGTCTCCAGACCTATCTCTAAAAGCAAAACATAAAATGATTTTGAAATCTAATCCATTAATCAGTACAAGCAAAAGAAACTTTGATTTATCCCACCTATCCCCAAACCTCAAAGAATCTCTTGCTATGGAACTGACAATTGAACTAACGGGTCAAAGTACCAGAGAGATACTATAATCTTTGATCTGACACTATTTTAATAAAAGACATCACTTGAACTATGTTAATCACAGTCTCTGTATGGATTCAATTTTATTGCAAAGCCTTCCTTCACAGGTATTCTAACACTTGACCTGAACTTTAGTTCTTCTGGGTCTCCCAGAAGCCATCATGAATGCTGCTGAATGAGCACAAACCTCTTAAGATAGGGCTGTGTCAACCCCGAATTAATGACCTGGAATAGATGGTAAGTAAATAGCAGCCAATGTCCTTTCAAAGTGGAGCCTATTACCTGGTGAGATTGCATGTGAATGGCTCCCTGCTAATGATATATGGTCAAGATATTGACTTAACCTCAAGAATGTCATAGCTGTTGCAGTACAGACTTTTACAACCACTGAATCAGTGTCTTCACATATAAAGTATTATTCCAAGATAAACACTCTAGATATTTTAAATAATCATATTGCTATGACTAGCAGTGAATCCCCTATCATGCAATACCAACAAAAATAATCTTTCTCTTGACTAGTAATAATCAAAGAGTAGCTATGTCCTAGAATCATCTGGCTCATTTATGGGAAAGAGAGCGATCATCGCCTGAGGTGCTCCTCTGGATCGCTGTTTGGTCTTTAGATTTTAGAACTGAATTGAGCTCTAATTGAGAAAAAAGAAACAAGAACTCAGAGTCACTAAATAAAATCTGAGGCACTTAGGAAATGCCCTCAGAGTAAGCACATGAGGACAAGAGTTGGCCCTCAAACATGTGTCACCTAGAGATTTGAGTAGCACCCCCGTGTTGCTGAGACATCATGAACATAAAGGGCATTGTTATAACCCGTAAGACAGTCAGCTTCAGATTTACGTAAGGAGTAAAAACAAATCTTTTGGATTTCGGTTCAGCACCTTTACAATGAAACCTTTCTCAAGTGGTCGATAAAACAAGTTCCAGGAAAAAGGTATTGAGTAATGTGATTGAGCATTGAGAGTGTGTGGCCTTGCCTGGGTGTGATAGCTGGGCTGTCGAGCTGACAGCAGTGCTTTTGCAAATACAAGCAATAGTCACATGAATAAAGATGTTAAGAGTCTACAGAATGTAATTAGTGGCTTAGGAGATATATTTAAGGAAAAATTACAGCTTTTAATCATTTTAAGAGGCCAGAGACTAGAATGCATGGGCAAAATAAAATGTATGTAGCTCCAGAGTAAACACAAGTCATAGTAATGCACAATATTGTTAACATAATGGCTTTGCTGTCTTGGCAGTTCACTTTATCATTTAATGTTATATTATCAAGCCCTGACATTTTAATTTCTGTTCTGCCTAATTGATATTTGCTCAAAACAAGGTAAAGACAAAGCTTCGTATCTTGATTTGGGATTTGCTCTGCTGCATAATGGACGAACCGATGCAAATATGTAGGAATATTATTAAAACATCATTTTTTTCCTGGTCTCTGCTGGAGATTCTGTTATTTGGATGGAAGCTGATTTTCACAACACTAACTGCTCTAGCTCCAAAATATTTCATTTCAGGCCAGTCTTTTTTTACAAGTCCATGGCTGTCAAATTTTGTATCTTTCATTCTCCTGCATCCCTAGAGCAGATGCACTCTGTTTGTTCTTATAATGAAACATGTGTCAGTATTCTAACTGATTACTGTATCAACTGAAACATAACAAGATATTCACTATCTAAAGAGTTGTATGTCAAACAGCACCCTAGGCTTGTTGGTGGAATACAGCTATTTCTGAGAGTTTTGCAGTGGAATACTTACAGGCTTGATCCTGAAAGGACAAAATTAGATTGTACATTTACCTTTGCTTATTCCTGCTTGTGGAGGAAAGATGTTTTAAAAATAATTGTTAACAGGAAGCTGCTCAATGTTTACAGAACTACAGAGATTGAAATACAATACACATTTAGCCAGAAGGCCACAAGAGACGGGTGGTTTTTGCTGTAGATACAAATAAGAATATTTGGATCATATATTTCATGGTCCACTATAGAATAATGTACTTCGCTTTGTGCAGTAAATATGTACTCTAAATATTTTGGTAAAAAACATTTTGCATCTGTAATATTGGGATTGAAGTAAATGATTGATTTAACCATGATATATTTGATATAAACCACAAGATGAATTCAAGGATTTTATAAAATTAATAATTATTTCCAAAACAGGAAGGGGAAGAGATGGAATAAATCACAAAACTCACCCTATGAAATCTAGATATAAATTCCATGATGTTTATGCAATATGCACAGAAGATAGTATAATAACTTTTCTAAAAATAAATGAAAAATCTGAATAAAATTATTAAATATGTGTGTTGAAATTTGTCATAAATTTCAACAATATATCTGGTTCATTTTTCTTTCAATATCAACAACACCTTAAGTTTGGCATCTTATTTACAAAAGTGAAATAGGAAGACTTTATTCTACTTTGTATTGATCTCTTATGAATTTAAGATAATTTAAATAGTATACAATAGGTGGTCAGGATACAAAGAGAAGATAAATAAAATAGGAAAGGAAAGGAAAAATATATATCAAAAGTTTAGTAAATGACATCATTTAGCAAAACCAACAAACAAATAACTGAGAGAGATGCATGTGTCAGTGGAATAGAATAGAGGATATAGAAAGGTGCCCAGACACTTTTTAGCTATTTTATATTTTGCAAAATTGCCAAAGTGTACAATGGAACAAAAGTAACCTGTTCAACAAGTAGTGTTGGACAAACTAAATATCTATTTACAGAAGATTAAAGCAACATGTACTAAACTAAAATCAAAAAAGGTCAAAGATACAAACATTAAAGCAGACCCATGAGATTTATTAGAATTCAAAGCTAGGTAAGACACTTGAAATCACAAGTGTAGGAGAAAAAGGTGCTTTAAACAGAAATTCAAGTGCACACAAAATAGTAAGAATCAACAGATGGTATAATATAAAATTAAAAAGCTTCTCCACAGCAAAGATCAATTAATAGAGTCAGAGGCCTGGTTGTTAGCATATATAAAGAAGTACAAAGACCAGCATGTATAAAAAACCCAATTAGTTAATAGGCAGGTGAAACAAACAGACACTTCTCAAATGGCCAAACGGCCAGTCTTTAACTGAAATAAAACTAAGTTTTTCCTTATACCACAAAGAATGGCAACCATCAAGAAGTGAAAATAAAACAAATTTTGGCATGGCTGAGATGAAAAAGGGCCCCTCCTATATTGTTGGTGGGAATGTGTACTTGTGTATCCTACATAGAAATCACTAAGGAGACTTCTAGAAGAACTAAAATTAGAAATTCCATATGGCTCAGCTCTTCCATGTCTCAGAACCTTCTCCAAGGTGCTAAAGATATCATACTGTATCGGGGCCTGCATACCAAAGTTCACAGCAGCACAATGCACAATAGACATGCTGAGACAGCAACTGAGATGGCATGTGGTGGCGAGCCTGTAATCTCAGCACTTGGGAGGCAGAAAACAGGAGGATCACTAGGAGTCCAATCTGCATTGTGAGACCCTTTAGACTCTGTACTAATTACATTAAAAAAAATAAAAGAACAAATATGAGGAAAGGTATTTGAGCGTGAAAATTTGATGGATTGAAATTGGAAGGAGAGGTTGATATTTGTACATGAAATAGTTTAGTAAATTCCCATACCATATACATCTAGGGATCTGATACATCTAACCCTAATGAAAGATAAACATTGCCCTATGGACAGGTTAGGAGCAGCAGTGACAGAGAAGAGGAAATGGACCTTAAAGGATGGATGAGAATACATTGATCTTCAAAGCATTAAGAAAATATTTCAAGAGACAAGAAAGCATGACAACAGAGAAAATAAAAGTAGCACACTCCTCAGGATAGTAATGAAAAACAAGGGAGAATAACTGGCTGTTATCAGATTTCAAGGGATAGAATTTGGAAGCCTTGAGGTTGTAATTACAGGAATGAGTGATGTGGTTGACACACTGTAGTTAAAAATTAAAATTCCATTAAAATAATTGTAATTGTATATTTATCTCACTTATTGGTGTATCTCTAAAATCTCTAACAATCAAGAGCATTCATTAAAAAATGAATATCATTTCAGTGATTGATTAAATATGATTACCCTGGTGAGGTGATAACTTATCAGTGGCTTAGTACTCATGGTACAGCTACATTAATATGTTATCACATAAGGGATTGGAAGAATGGTACTTGGGAAGTGAAAATGATCACTATGACATTGTTTTCTATTCTACACTAATATCACCATTTATTACCTCCTATTCTTTATTTCCCATGGCTCCAATGCTCCCACTATTGAAGGACCTCTGTTATCACCTGGCATCCTTAGAACTGTACAAACACTATCAGCCAACTGAACACTGTGGTCCCAGGGAGCAGAACAGAGGGCTTCATTCATGCTCTGAAAATTCTACTATTGACATATAGCATTAGCTTTACACATGTGTTTTAAAACAAATTATTTATAAAGAATAAATAAGGCAGGTGAGATAGCTCAGCAGACTAAGCACCTGCTTAGGCAAGCACAGAGGCTGGGGTTTGATTTCTGGTACCACATGCTATGCCAGCCCTGCTCTCAAATACACTGAGCCATGCCAGTAACCCCAGCACAGGGGAGGCTGAAAACTGGAGGATCACTACAGGTCTGAGCTGCATAGTGAGACCATACACAAAAGAAAAAAAAAGAAAGAAAGAAAGAAAGAAAGAAAGAAAGAAAGAAAGAAAGAAAGAAAGAAAGAAAGAAAGAAAGAAAGAAAGAAAGAAAGAAGGAAGGAAGGAAGGAAGGAAGGAAAGGAAGGAAGGAAGGAAGGAAGGAAGGAAGGAAGGAAGGAAGGAAGGAAGGAAGGAAGGAAAGTGTCACTAATAATCTCCTTAGGGGACTGATCTAAAGTGTTACCACTGTTGATGCCTATAATTTAAAAAGGTTGGGAAAAATAATAATAGTCATGGGCAGGACTTCTCGTTTTCTTGTGTAAGACTAGAAACAGCTTGCTCAAAGTAACAGGAAAGTCAGACCATTTCAAAGTTACATTTTGTTTGCTATTATTTTGTTTGCAGTTCTCAAAGTATGTTCAGGAACTAGTGCTACCAGCATGACCTGAGAATTATTACAAATGTGAATTCTCCAAGAAAAAAAAATGTCACAGGACTATCCTGCTACAATGCTGTATATGGTTAGATTTCTAAATTACTACGTAAACATATGTAACTGTTTATTCACTTTTATCTAATTTTTACTTTTTTAAATTCTCTTCCACAATTGGTAGAGACTTAAAGTTTAACATATCAATACTTGATGGAAAATACATGGTCCATCTTATGCCTAAGATATTTGATATTCATAAAGAAATCAAGGTTGAATCCACCTGCATATGTTGTAGGTCAATATTAAGCTTCTCTTCAAGAAGGTTAACAAGCTAAGTTTTCAGACCAAAAGTTAGAGGAAAAGAAGGGCTACAAGGACAGCCAACATTTTGGCCCTAGCCTTTCAAGGTCAGTGAGGACTCAGGACATAGGAGAACCTGAACTGTAACATCATATAACTCAGTTGTGTCCCAAGTTTTCTGATCAAGGAGATTACAGAGGAATGTGATCAATGATGTAGTGTGTGCCTAAAGAGAGTCACATATAGAGAAAACATTCTCTCAGGTTTATACAGAGAGCAAATTGGTCAAGCAATGGCTGTGACTCATCCACATAGCTGACACTGACAAAGGATCTACAAAGTGTGGTACAGGGTTTTGAGTGAGTCCTGAGGGGCTTGACTGACCTTATCAGACACAAAATTTGCATTTCTTGTTATATAGGTCTTGTTTTATCAACCATCCAGCAGAAAAATGTAGAAATGAAGTGAGAAAAGTGAAGCCATGTTAATATGCTGAGCTGTGGAAGGCTCAAGCCATCAGATTCGGACATTGTCAATCCTGGCTAGCCCACTACTATTTTGGACTACTGGACTATATTGTAATATTTTGCTGAATTCATGTACCTACAGTATTTGGATGGCAATGGAATACCCATCTCTGACAAAACTAAAGAACAAAAGGTGATATAAATGAAGGACCATTTTGTTTCTGTATATAAAAAATAGGATGATATGTAGCTACTTTCTCTTAATTCAATAAGAAGAAAGATTTGTAATAATAGTGTTTGGACAGGATATCATGTCTACATCTTGCTATGAATAACCACTAAGAAGACAATAATATGCAGTGTATTAATTGTTGTAACTCTCCTACCAACCTGTTTTGAAGCTGCCTCATTGCAATTTTTTTCTCAATAAAATTAATAAAAAATGTCAATTCTCAGGCCTGTCTCTGGATCTACTGAATCAGAGATTCTGCTCCGTGAAAAGAGTTACCCAAGGAATTCTGATACAAGTCCAAGTTTGAGAACTTCTATTCCACATCTCTGGCAATCTAGAAATATTTGGCTCCTCCTTCTTGTCCTTCAGTGTATTTTATTATTTCTTCTGCCTTCGTTTCCTTTATGTGTCTCAACTTTATACTCTTGCAAATTATTAGTCAAGTCTCCAAAATATTTTTTTGTATCATGTTAAGTCACATTTGACTGAGTCATACTGAATTCTTCATCTGCATCTTAATGCATTTCAGAATCTCAGTCCCTTCTCTCAACACTAGCTGAGACTATGTATTCTTACCCAACGATGTGCTGCGCTCAGCTAACATGTGCTGAAGAGGCGAGCAAAGTATGACTTAAGCCATGTTACCACAGATATTGTTGCTTGCTTACCAGGAAGTAGACTGGGTCCTTCTTTCATAATTCTAATTAAATATTTCTGTAATATATCCCAATATGTTTTTAAAAAAAGATACATATGAGATTTTTAAAATAAAAAGGCATTTTATTTTATTCATTGCTGAATCCCACATGACTAACAAAGTGGGATTCATAAAAACAGTTATTAAATATCTGTTGAATAACAAATGGAGGGGCCAAGGAGGTGGCTCAGTAGAATAAGCACTTCTCGGGCAAGTGCAAGGGCTTAATTTCAATCCCCTATCTATGTAGGTGCTTTGGACTGCTGAGCTGTCTTGCTGCCCCTACCATCAATTTGTTACTCGAATTTAAGAATATCTGTTGGTGGTGAAGCCTTCAGAAATGCAAGCTCCTCAGCTGGACCAAATATCACAGGAAATGCCCAGATCAATATACCACACAAGAGAGTTTCTCTGAACTTTTCTTTTGGACAAAAAAGTTTCCTGCATAAGAGCTCTTGGGAAGAAAGAGAAAAAGGAAAGGGCAGTAAGTTCAAACAATGTAGTTTCAGAGAGTTTGTTTCTGCACTCTCCAGACCTATGTAGGCTTTCTAGGCCTTTGTTAGATCTATCTCTAGTTTGTGCTTTCCCACATGATAACCCTGGTCACTAAGCTTCGGTAATCCTCGTACCTAGAACACCAACATTGTGCTAAGTACGTACTGGACATTCAGGAGTCTGCCAGACTATTTCATTGCCTGAGCAGCTGATGAAGAAAACTTTGACTTTATAATTAGGTCTTCATGGTCTGTGGATGTTTCAGTGGTACAGTGGAGGACAGCTTTCTCCTCCAGGGTGACTTATGACACAAGCACTGGTCTGCCTGTGAATGCACACACACACAGACACAGTCTCACACACACACACACCTTTACCAGAAATACATTAGTAAGTTACATTTGCAAACTTGCCTGTTCATCTTTGGTTGGAATTCATAGGTGTGAGGTATCAGTAGAGCTTTTCGCAAACCCTTGTGAATCCTTTTGCTTCACTTAGATAGTTAAACACTACACAAGAAGTACAAGATGAGCAGTTCTCAGCTCCTGAAAGGTAAACAGCTCTGAGGTTTTTGTTTTTGTTTCTTATTTTTGTTTTTGGCAGAATTGGATATTGAACTCATACCTTTGCACTTGCCAGGGAAGCACTTATTCTACTGATCCATCTCTCCAGCCCCTGAGGTTTTTGTTTTGTTTTGTTTAATGTATTTGGTACAGGCTCTCACTATGCAGCTCAGACTCATAGCAGTCCTCCTGTTTTCAACCTCCCAAGCACTGAGATTACAGTTGTGCAATACCACACCTGGACTTGGTGGCCCACTTAGTGTGCCCCGGGGCTGGGCCAACACAGCATGTGTCCGGGGATAGAACCAGTCCCTACACTTGCCAGGCAGGCACTTAGTGCACTGACCATCTCACAGATCCTTGGGTCTGAGGTTTAAGTCTCAAAACATGGGAAAAAAAGTAATCTCATGAGCAGCATGACTAAAAATTGAGATTTGTGAGGGAGGTAATAAGCCCCATTCCCTTTGTGTCCCTCAGCCTTGGTATTCAGAGTATGGACACTAACAGCAATATCCACATCCTGTGGAAACAGGTGAGATCTAGTTAGAGTTTTCCTGTACCCACCCCAAACCAGTTGGATAAGGACCCATGTGTTAAACTAGTGATCATTATCTATATTAAAGTATGACAACCACCACTCCTTAGAACCATATGGCTACAACTAGTCTCACTCATAGAAGCTATTTCTGTATGTTGTATAGTTGCCTTGAAGGTTTGCATATTTGGTTTGGTGAAAACCCATCCCAAGTTTAAGAATAGGGAGGGGTATTCCCATCACCCTGCCAATCTTTCTTCTTTTACCAGTTCTGCTCCTGCACATTTTAATTTTACTTTTTATTTGAAAATAGGCATACTTCATTTGGTAATGTTCCCAGCATCTGTAATCCTCAGATATTATTTCTTTTGTGTTAGTTTTTTTAAAAGCAAAACTCTCTTGAAAATACCTGTAGGTGTGAGCTGAATGCTAGTAGCAGAAGGATTTCCAGTGAGCCAGTTTTATTACAGATTTCTTTTAGAGAAAACACACAGCAGTTTCAGCTAACAATATGGGGAATTATGTAGAATTTACACTGTAAATCACAGAACCCACACACAAGTGAATTAGGATACAGTTGATATCTATCTGTCTGTCTGTCTGTCTATCTATCTATCGACCTATCTATCATCTATTTATATTTTTTGGAACAGGTTCTCACTGTGTAGCCCAGGCTGTCCTCAGACTTGTAGTGAACATGCTGCCTCAGTCTCTCAAGTGCTCAAGTGCTGGGATTATATGTGTGAGCCACTATATATATATATATATATATATATATATATATATATATATATATATATATATTTTAACAAGGTTAATTAAATATGTAATATTAGTTTATTAGCTTTAGGTATGACACAAAAAGCACAAGTTGCAGTAGAAAAATAAATTTTACTGCATGAAATTTTTTAAAAATTGCTGTAAACTGTACTAATAAGAATGTGAAAGTAAAATTTATATAATGGCAAAAAATATAATTATAAATTATATATCTGAGAAGAAACTTTTATGCAGAATATAGAAAGCAATTTGTCTTTTAATAAAAGGACAAGCAACTTACTGCAAAAACTGAGAAAATATTTGAAGAAACATTTCTCAAAAATGGATACTATTGGTCTTTGACTTCCTGAAAAGAAATTGAACAACACTAGTCATTAGGAAAGCAAAGTAGAAGCAAGGACCCCTGCCCATTATAATAACTGCACTCAAAAACACTTCCAACCTTAATAAGATTTTGCAAGTTATGGAGAGAAAGGAGCTCTCATGCATTGCTAGAGGGATTGTAAAATGATACATTCATTTCAGAAAATAGTTGGTAGGTTCCTCAAAATGTTGAATACAGAGTTATCTTATGGTCAAATAGCTTTTATTCTAGCTATACCTAAGAAAACGAAAAAATACATCTGTATAAAACTAATGAGGAATACTCAGAATATTTTTAGTCATAATAATCAAATAGTGGAAACAACTCAAATGGCCCTCAACGAATATATGAATACAAAAGTGTACCACATTCCCAAGATGAGGTTTATTAAAAAATAAATCAATGATACAAGACACAATATGAATTAACCTTGAAAAACATTCCTATATGAGCACTAAGCCCGTCAGAAAAGACAGCATACTGCATGCTCTCGCCTGCATACCTTGTCCAGAATAGATCATCCACAGAGACAGACTAGTGCCTATACTGTGAGGGGAAGTACCTGCTCATGAGTGTGGGTTTTCCATCTCAGGTGCTGAGACTGCTCTGAAATTAGCAAGGGGTGGCTCTCACACAATTCTGCAATCCCCTGAATCTTCCAGTGCAATATATAAGCATTGACCTTGCGGTATGGAAAACATGCCTTAAGAAAGTTAATATTTAAAATTCAAATAGTAAATCCAGCAGCATATACTATATATATTCTTTGCCCTTATATTTATAGTACTTTCCAGAATGCATAACAAGATGTGCTAATAGAGGTATTAATCCTCAAACATTAATACTGTAGATGGCTCCCACAAAAATCAATACAAAGAAGGTTTAAACAAAGAAGACAGCAATACGTACTATCTACCTGTCTCTTCGCTTATACACACATCCATTCAAGAATACACATATCTGAAAAATTCATTGAGTATGTGCCAGATAAGGGACATTGCTTTAGGCATCTGGAATAGAGCCAGGATGGACAGACAGTATCCCTGAAGCAAATGACCAACTGACAAAAGTGAAAACAACGTAATAGCCAATGACTTGATAAAACCAGGTAAAAGAAATGATTGGGGGTAGAGCTGCAGGTCCAGGACTTGTCTTGCTCATGTAACACCAAATACAATTTTGATAAACTATATGTTCCCCACACATTTGTAAGTTGATATTTGAACTTTTTTATTATGACTTTATCATCTATCATATAGTGGCTAGAAAATATTATAAAATGCTGCAATATTTTTATTATGACTTTACTTTGTTTCATATAGTAGCTAGAAAGTATAAAATCCTGAAATGACATGAGTGGATAAAACTGGATTAAATAAGTCATGATTTTGTTCAGTAGAATTGATTGTATTAATTTTTTACATCATAGCTGAAGTACATTATATGGAAGTTTTACATATGTGTCTTACATAATATGCTTTGAAATAGAGGCACCCCAAAACACTCCATATCAATGTCAAAGTATCACTAACCTATGTTGCCTCATTTATAAAATCTCACAGTATCCTCAAATCAGTCAAAATACTTCCATTCAGAAAGAAGTTTCATTCTTCAAGAAAATATGCAGTAAGGCAGAGAGCAAGCAAGAAAACCTATGTATTGCCTAAGTGAGATATTACACTGCGCACTTCAGAAACCATCTCGAATTCTTTGAACTGTTATGCCCTGGTGAATTTTATGATCCGGGAAGGATATTACAACTTTGGAGTAACACTTGACAAGTTAAAAACATTGTTTCTTTGACTGCCTTGAATTTGTTTCTTTTTAGAAAACAGGAAGAAATACGCTTGTTCATTCTTAAGAAAATCAGGGGCTGGTGAGATAGCGCAGCGGGCTAAGCACCTGCTTAGGGAAGCACACAGATGGCGGTTAGGTTCCTGGGAACGCGTGCTCTGCTTGTCCCGCCCCCAGGGCACGCGGAGGTGGCCAGTGAGCCCAGGCGTGGTGGTGCACACCCGTAGTCCCAGCGCTGGGGAGACTGGAAGCAGGAGGATCACTATGGGTCCGAGCTGTGTAGTGAGACCCTGCATCAACCAAATACACTAAAAAAAAAAAAAAAAATTAAAGAAAGACAAAAAAAGAAAATCAGCTTAACAAAGTACACACATGGAAGCTAAGAATTTGGAAATCTGATCTCCTAAAATGCACACGCTGACATTCTGATGGGAAATATATATCCGTGGTTGACTGAGTCAGCACTGTTGCACGTTGCCATTGTGGACACACTAACGACCCTGCTACAGTGGACTGGAAAATTTTACAGCTCTGTGGAATTATCGAAAATAAAGTATAATTTTTAACTTTTTTATTTATTGATTGATTTAGTGCAGGATCTTGCGATACAGCTTGGACTCAGTGATCCTCTTGTTTCAGCCTCCCAGGGACTAGGATTACAGGTGTACACCCCATGCCCTGTTTCAGTGGCTGACTTGGTGCTCCAGGGTTCGAGGGTGACAAAGCATGTGGTACCAGGGATCAAACCTGGGTGCTTGCACTTCAAGCCAAGCAAATAGACTACCGAAGTATAAAATATAAATGTGAGGAAATAAAGACTAGCAGCAAGTAGGAACAGAATAACAAGCAGGATAGAGGCTCATTTCTTGAAATGATGATGGCCAATGTTGGGTTAGGAGAGCTGTGGCTGAGGTAAGAGCTCTTCCAGGTATAAATTCCATAGATTTTAGGGGCTGCAGAGATAGCTCAATGGAATACATGCTTCCCAAGGGCCTGAGTTCAATTCCTGGTTCCACCACACACATATACAAAAGATGATTTTTAGTTCAGAGGTGGATGAGAGAATCTGCCAGCTTTGTTGAGTGAGTATTGAGGTATAGAGACAATATTTTTTTACCATTTACACTAGATTGTGTCCAGAAAAATGTGGTAGATTGTTGTCAAAATACAGCTTACCTTGCCTTTTCATTCTTTTCCATGTGACCAAGTTATTGAGTTAGGGAATTTCTTCCTCCAACCTGTTACTGGGTTGACTTATTAATGTTTTATTAACACTATTTTAAATTTAATTCTGTGTAGCTTCTGTGCAAAGAAAGGAGCATTACAGCTTTGCCTGAGGCCTTTTAGGTCATAGGGTTGAAAAAAGGTTTGTTTCCATCCTGATAGTCCATAGATGGTAGGAGGCTCAGGGTAGCATTATGAAAAGGGCAGATGGAGAAGGAAGAGACAGGAAGGAGACACACAGAGAGAGAGAGAAAGACGTGGAAAAGGAGAGGGAGCGACCCAATGAAGACCTACCTCTTCTGGTCATTCCAGTTTATACAATGAGAATATAATTGAAAATATATTTTGATGCTCATAGCCCAAACACCATTTGACTGCAACTTCACAAAAACTTAAATGAGAATAATCCCACTCTGTCATAAAACTATCAGCATCATAACACATTGCTAACAGTTATTTAAAGACAGCGAACTTAGCGGCCCTTTGTCACCAGCAATGATTTAACAGAACTGGCAGTTTCTCTAAGATTTGGAAATAGTATTTCCTTATAAAAGTAAAATCCATCAGGTTTCCCTAAAATCACAGGAAGAGTTTAGATATAGCTGTAACTTGAGTTAAAAACATGAATAGACTACATAAAAATTTGTAAAATTAATTAGAATCACAGAGTTATAAAGCTGATCAAGTCAATAGATATTTTCCAGGCTACCATCTTTAAATTCAAAACACTGTTTCCTGAGCTAGCCCTGTATTCTTAGAAATCTTTTCGGATTCTTCAGCTGCTTTCACCTAGTTGAGCACTCACTGAAATTGAGCTCTCTACACTTTAAAACCCAACTTACACTTTAGTGTAAGTATTAGAAGTATTATAAAGCATGTCCTGGTCCATTTGCTGTTGCTATGAGAAAGCATTTGAGACTATGTTCCTTATAGAAAGAAGAGATTTGTAGCTCTGAAAGGTTGGCGGGAATCTGACACCAGGTAACCCTAGCTGTCTAGGCTCTGTGGAGGGTCTTGTGGCTACATTACAACATGACAGATGATGTCATCTCAGGCGATCATGCAAAAGACAGAAAAGACACAGGGAGAAAGGAAAGCTGAGATATGGAGGGTCTGGCTTCTCTTTTAATAGAAAGTATTCACTTTAGCACAAATCAATACATTTTAAAAGAAAGGTATTTAATAGTTATTTTTAAAGAGTAGCCCTGCAGATTTCCTAGAGACAAAAGAGTAGGGATTTTCCAAATTTCAAGGAATGCACACACAATACATTTTCAGTTGTACACCCAAAGAATAGTTCTAGGATCAAAATAACTGTACTTACAAAGGATTTAGTGTAAAAATATGAATATAATTAAAACACTACTGAATTGGACATGAAAAAATGGATTTTAAATTTGACATGATTCTGAAATGTGATGTGACCTTGAACAAATACCTCATCATTTTGTTTTACCAAATGTAAAATGAGAAGGCGAAACTAAATTATCTCTAAGGCCCAGTGGAGATTTAAAATTCTATAAGTAGGTAACAACACTGTAAAAGGCAGGGAATTCTCTGAGCATTTTGAAGTAAGTAATCAGTTGTTGAAGAAAGTAAATGTGCTTATTTACAGTCTCAATAATTGATAAAAAGATATAAAATTGTTAAGATACAAAGCTAATGTTCTCAACCAAGAATAATAACAAAATATTAATTCCAGAATGAAGGCCAAACAGTTCATTCAGAGGCTTTGGTAATTCTGAAGAGACTGTGTAAGTAACACAACATGGCACTATTTAAAATAGGTGACAAATATATGAAAGCATATTAAAATATTGTTCCATGGTGCAAGGGATAGAGCTCAATAGAATAAGTGCCTGCCCAGCAAGTGCAGGGTCCTGAGTTCAATCCCTAGTATTGCAAAATAAGTAAATGAATGAATAAAATATTCTGCCAAGAAAAATACCATTATTCAACCCATATTCAGTACTTAAATTTCAATAAATGTAAAAAAAATCAGGAAAATCTAACTAGGTAAATCTCAGTTTTCACGTAAATAAATCATAATGAATGTTACTATTTTACATAGTATAGAGTGCTGTCTTACATTATGTTTTTCTAATTATTACCATTATCTAATAATTTATGTCATAAAGAGTCTTTAATTCAAATATATTATTTACTCAGCTAGTAACAGTTAAATTATTAAATATTTCCATTTAGTTTTTGCCACTTTATTTTCAACTTAATGTTCCTGAAAATGCTAAAGATGTTCCTTGCTTTTGGCTTTAATTATTTACATATATATATATATATATTAATATATATAATATAAATAATATATATTATATATAAGTATTATATTATATATAACTAGGGATCGAACTCAGGACCTTGAGCTTGCCAGGCAAGCACTTATTCCACTGAGCTATCTCCTGAGCCCTGAAATTTATCTTGAAAAGATCATCTCTGACTACCCATATTGAGATAAGAGTAATTTGTATGCATACATTGATAGTCTTCAATACGAACATTCAGTAATTAATTATGGAAACTTTCCAAACAATTGTAGAGTTTTATCTCTCTAATTTATTACTCTGGAAACTTGATTCAATGTATATGTTTTTCTGTTGTTTTCTTCCATGTCTCTTAATCTTTGCTACTTATACTCTTTCCTCATACTTTTTTAATAACTACTGCAAAAATCATCAGATGCAAAAAAGACCTAATAAAAAAATGGGCAACTGAGATGAAGATGCACTTTTTCAATAAGAAAATAGAAATGGAAAATAAATACATGAAAACAGTTTAACATCATTGGTCTATTTGAGAGACACAAATTAAAACAACACTGAGATCACACTTCTCCCCAGAAAGAATGGCTATTATCAAAAAATCAGCTAATAACAAATGTTGGTGAGGCTGTGAGGAGAAAGGAAAACTTCTCCACTATTGGTGGGAACATAGACTGGTACAACCACTATGGAAATCATTGATGAAGTTCCTCAAAAACCAGGATCTAAGGTGCCATTTGACTCAGCAATTACTTCTGGATATTATTGCAGAAGAACTGAAAACACCATACTACACAATATGTTGCACCTGTGTTGATAGCATTGCAAATTGTCTTAGCTCTATCTTAGAAACACCATAACAGGAATGAATAAAAAAGATGTGCTATTTTTGTACAATGGAGTATTACTCAGATATAAAGAGAGATAAGATAGAGGCTTTAATATGTAAGTGGAGATCATACTGATGAGTGAAATAAATCATACGTGCATATGTAAACATTGTATTGTCCCCCTAAAACCAATAAAATCTGAAAAGTATGGTAGAGTTTATGAAAGGAAAGACATTACTCAAAAGAAAAGAAGAACTGGGATAGGGGAAAGGAGAAAAGAGAGAAAGAAGGAAGGGAATGATGTCTCTTTCTCTATTTATAAAAGATAGGAAACATAACTATACTACTAATTTCTATTGGTTTCTTGAAAGGAATAGTTAATGGCAAGTTGTTTGATCAATTTTACATGCATCTATCTGGTAATATGGAGAGCAACTTTGACAATAACAACATGCAATATAACAACCCTTGTTAATTTCCAATCATCTCATTCTGTAATTCTGTATCATTTTCATTACCATTCTAGTCTCTTTAAAATTAGAAAAGTATTTCTATTTATAAAAGCAGTCCTATCTTCAGCTCGGCATGATTTGTTATTAAGTCATATGTTAAATTCTAATTTCATATTGAAGATTTTATAATCCAGAATTTCTATTCGTTTCATTTTCTAATCTGGCTGTTGATCTAATCTTCTGGTTTCCTCTAAGGCTAAATCATGTATAAGAAGCTGTGGGCACAGGGCCTAGGGTGCATGGCACTATTTGGGGGGTCAGAAAAATATATTACTTTATTTTAAAATCATTGTGCATAGCTTTAGTCAAGAGTAAAATTGGGCATGACTCACTAACTTTGTAGCACAGCGTCCCTCTACTATACATTGCAACATGGAGAGTATTTTAATTTTTTTTTTAAAGTAGAAATCTACCCTATGTGGGCTTGGGTGACTTCACCCTAGAGCGAACAGCCTGTGCAGTTTGTGCAGAGGTCCCGAGCCTCATTGTGCCGGATGACACTTAGTCTCAGGGGCTTATTTCCTTGGGTGCTGCCTGATGTGTGAACCTACGAACTTTTTCTTTGTGAACTGATTCAGTCCTGACTGAAAGTTTTCCCTACAAAGATGATTTGTGTTTGCTCCTGCCAGTTGCCATGGGTTGCAGCCAACTTGGAACAACTTTAAACAGGTACTATGACTTGAGTTATTTTCTTTTTCCAAGACATAAACATACTGTGAATTCTAGCCCCAGCCCAGGGATTGCTGACGTGGCTCTCAGACTTCTCAGTGAGAGCTTTTAATCCTGCATTCTCAGAATCTAGAAGGGGAAAGATGTGCATGCTCCTCCATGCACCCTGAATGGCGGGTGCATCTCCAGGACTCCACGAAAAGAGTGACATTTTAGGCAATTTAAATTTTGTGGGCTCTGTGACCTGGGTTTTCATCCTACTTGCTTGTATGTTTTCTACCCCAAATGCAAGGACAAAACTAAATCTGTATTTGGATGTTTTAGCATTTTCTTTATTTTACCTTTTCAGAAAGGTTATCTGCAAATTTTAGAGGGATCTTAAGCAATCTATACTATAAATGGCCTTTCACCTGGAAAATTCCTCCAAAAATGCAGTATCAGCTTTATTAATTATGTAAACGTTCATGATTAGGAAAGTGAAGACATACAATACTAATTTTCTAAGTCCTTCTAACCCAAATATGCCTGGATTCTTTATTTTTATTTTTATTTTTGGCAACAAAATCAAACTCAGACCTTGTGCTCGCCAGGCACACACCTCACCAAGGAGGTGTAAAAATGGCAAATAACATGAGAAAAGGGATTTAAAGTCTTATATTATTGGGGAATTGAAATTATAAGAATGATGAGAAGCTACTACGTAGCAATTAAAATGACCAAATTTCAAAACACTGACAACATTAAATGATGACAAAAATGAAAGAAATAGAAACTCTGAAGGGATACGTCAAAGTTAGAAGAAAGTATGATAATTTTGCACAAGATTAAGACAATATTTACCAAAAACCTATTCTGTATGATACTGACCCCAAAAAAAGTGGAAGCACATATATACAAGCCCTGGTTACAGCAAAGAATCAAGATAAGAATGAAAGTAGTAACTAATTTGACTTTGTGCTCAGGATGCAAGGATGGCTGGACAAATGTAAATCAATAAATGTAATACATTGCATAAGTAGAAGCAAGCACAAAAATAACACAATCATTTCAACAGACTTAGAAGAAGTCTGAAAAAATCCAACATTCAATTTTAATAAATGTTCTGGAGAAAATGTATAGAAGGGCCTTATCTCAATCTGATAAAAGACATTTAGGACAAATCTACTGAATACATAATTTTAAGTGGGAAAATCCTGAAAGCTTTTCATCTAAAATTAGGAATAAGACAGTTGTTCACTCTCATTGTGTCAAAACAAGGTTGTGTCACTCATATTCAGTGCAGTACTTGAAGTAGAGCAATCAGGAAAGGGAAAGAAGTAAAAGGGATATGTTCAGAAGAAGAATATGTCACCAGTCCTCAGAGATGACATAACCCTTTATATAGAAGACACAAAATATTCCAGGAAGAGACTCACAGTTCTAATAAATTTCAGCCAAAGAATGGAATACAAAATCAATATACAATTAATAATAGGATCCCTGTGTACCCATAGCAAACACACTGAGAAAGGAATCAAGTCAGCAGTAGTATACAAAACACTTCATAGATGACTAAATACCTAAAAATGAACCTAATCAAGGAAGTGAAATATTTGTCCAAGGAAAATTATAGAGGGCTGGCCAAATACCTCAGCAGATTAAAGCACCTGCAAGGAAGCACAGGGACTGGGGGTTTGATCCTTAGGCCTGCTGTGCTGGTCCCGCCCTTGGGGCATGCTGAGATGGTGAATGAGAATGGGTGTGGTGACATGCATCTATAATCACAGCAATTGGGAGGCTATAAACAGGAGAATCACTACAAGTCAAATCTAGTAGTGAGACATTGAACCCCTGCCGACCCCTCCCTAAAATACAGAAAAATTATAAAATGCTAATAAATGGAGATCAAATAGAACAAGATAAAACAGCAAGAAAGTTATCCTGTGTTCCAGGACAGACAAAACTAATATTGTCAATGCTGTCATAACTCCAAACTGATTTACAAATTTAATATAATTTGAAATAATATCAACATCATTCTTCGCAGAACTGAAAACACAATTCAAAATTTTATATGAAACAAGAGAGACCCAGAATAGCAAATCAATCCTGGACGATAGAAGCAAAGCAGGAGCCTTGGCCTTTCCAGATTTCAAGTCATATTGAAAAAAATACAGTGATTAAAAACAGCATAGTACTGGCATAAAATCTGATTTGTAAACCAGTGGAACAGAAGAGAGGATGCATGCAGAAACAACACTGGATGCACTCGGCCATCTGATCTTTGATGAAGCAACCAAAACCTTGGCTTCTGGAAAGACTGCCTCTTTAACAGATGGTGCTGGGAAAGCTGCTTGATCATGTGCAGGAAACTGACACTTGAACCTTATCTCTCACCATGTACTAAAACAAAATGAAAGTGGATCAAACACCTAGATAATAAAACAGAGACCCTTGGACAGCTGGAAAATCAAATATGTAAAGCTCTTTTTTTTTTTTTTTTTTTTTTTTTTTTTGCGGAACCGGGGATTGAACTCAGGCCCTTGCGCTTGCCAGGGAAGCGCTTATTCCACTGAGCCATCTCCCCGGCCCTAAAGCTCTTGATATAGGTATGGACTCTCTGAACAGAACAACAGTTGCATAAGACCTAATACCAAAAGCCAACACACAGGACTATATCAAAGTATGATTGAAAACGAACAAGGGATGGTGCAGTAGAGGGCCATCCAATGGAAAGGCAGAGTCATAAAATCATCAGTGTCTTCATGTCTACCTATCTCACTCACAGGAGGCAGTACTGTGTGACCTCTGCCTCTTTCCTGGAGTCACGCTGACCATGGCAGGTAAGCACGTGGTTCAATTAAGAACATTAGGCAGCACAACATGGTGACTAAAGAGGGCATCAAAACTTATTGTGAAAATGTTAAAAATGCTTGGATAAGTATGTTCTATATCAGCAGAGCATTTTGAGTGAGAGGAATGGGAATGGGCCTTACTGTAACAGTTGTTTATGGTATTATTTGGTTTTTTTTTGTGGAACCAGGGATTGAACTCAGGCCCTTGCGCTTGCCAGGCAAGTGATTATTCTACTGAGCCATCTCCCCGGCCCCTATGTAACAGTTGTTTATGTTTCAGTCACACTGTATATATGGTATTCTATAACAACAGGGTCACTAACAGGAGTAGTGATGTCCAGAGTTGAGGCAAATAGTTAGTGCCCAGAGGAGTCTCAGAGCAGTGAAATGCTCTGTGCCAGGCTACCATGTCAGGCATGTGTTCTATGCATTTGTCTAAACCCAAGGGAGAGTGCCAAGGGAGAATCCTGATGCAAGCTGTGGATCTGAAGTGGGAATAAAGACTCAATCTCTATTCATCAATTACTCCACACATGCCATTTGGATGAGGCACATTTATAAAGGGAGAGGCCATTTGTGCGGGAGTAGGAGCAAAAAAGGAAATCTCTATGCCTTCTCAGGTTGGCTGTAAAGCTAAAACTTCTCTAAGAGAATGAATTCTGTTAAAATAAATGCCAGCATGAATTTTTATTTCAGGCTAGAGTATAACTTGACAATCTCATTTCAACATGCATGGAAATAGCAGGTCAATAATAAACAAGATACGATACCTTTAAAAATAAATGCAGTTTCTCAATTTGATATCTATATGACATTTCAGAGCAATCAAGAAAATGTGATATTAGTATGAGGATTGAAAACAGACAATTGAACAGTTAAAGAGCTTAGAATGAGTTCGTTGTACTTGCAGACATTTGATTTATAGCAAAAGTACCATTTCAGAGCAGTAGGAAAGGGACAGTTTATTAAAAATAGTTTTTTTGTGTGAACAGCTACATAGCCATTTTAAAAACTTAAGGTTGGCACCTGCATCACATCACATAAAAATCCAGCACCAAAGAATATGTTATCTTAAATCTGGAAAGTGTCTTGCTATAGACTTTAAAGAAAATGACAACTTTTAATATTCAAGATTAGGAAGTATATTTTAAACTGGTCTTAAATACAATAGGAGGCAGATACAGGAAATTACAAGTTTGAGATCAGCCTTGAAAATAGAAAGATCTTATCTCAAAATTAAAAATAAAAATTGGAAAAAGACAGGGCATGTACCTATACACCAGTAACACACACTCACACACACATGAACACATATATACACACACACAAAAGGAAAAGTCATAATGGACAAGCTTGATAATTGTATAAATCACATCATACTAAAATTGGAGACTTCCTGCACTTTCACCCATTTAACATAAGAAACACGGAAATATAAGCCACAGAATGAGGATAAATATTTATACAAATACTAAGAAAACATTGTATGCCAATGTACACAGCAATTGTACCTTTCAGAGAAAGAAAAATAGCCTATTCATAAAAAACAAAGACTTGAATCAGTGCTTATTAAACAAGAAACCGAGTGGATATTGAATATATAAGTGCTAGAAATCCTTTTGCCATCCGGCAAGTGAAAATGAAAACCATAATAAAGCTAACACATTATCAGATTTAAAGTGTTTATACAGAGGAGCCATTATTGATCTGTTAGTGAATCAGCAAACCACGTACCATACTTAGGAACCAACAATTCTATTTCTGGTTGTATCCAGAAGACATGTACATGGCCACTAGGGTATATTAGGAGTTGTACATGAGGATTTTGTTCTATTTCATCTTTTTTGCTATAGTATCATCATTAGTAAATATGACATCTACACTCAACAATATTGTAAGTGTACAGTGCACTAATGTTGGCTATCGCAAGGATGTTAATGGCACCACAATTTACATAGTCCCAAATTAGAAAGAATCTGTGTACATAGCTGTAAAAAAAAAAAAGTATCTTTGAGTAATTGCTGTCAAGAAAAATTCATAAACTATGGCTACATTAATTAATCTAAACAGTTCTTACAAGTTCAGTGTTGAATTGAAGAAGAAAATCAAGAAATATGATACTGATATTCCCTTTATATAAGCTTCAAAAATCTATAAAAGTTCAACCTAGTGTTTAAGAATGTACAGCTAAGTGGTGAAAGCATGGTGAAACAAAGAATCAATTATCATGGAAAGAGAAGGGAGTGGTTTCCTCTTGGAAAGAGAGAAGAATTTTAATTAGGAAGGAGCACATGGTAGACAGGCCTGGCCGTTATGTTCCTTATTGTATACGGCTGTTAGACAGCAGCTTGGAAATGGTACATATTACCAGCCATGTTTAATGTATATTTTTCCAGTGACAAATAAATTTTTCCAAAATATTTCTTTTAGATCTGAAACTCATTCCTACTCACTGTGTAGCTCACTCTAGAAAACAGATGACACTAAGCTGTAAAATATACATATAAAATTATATTTATACATAGAAATTCATGTTGACTAAGCAAATATTTACTACCTTCTATAACTACTGTTGTAGATATATTTTAAAAGGGAAGAAATTCCTGAAAAATAAAAACCATAATCATCTAAATATTAATATATAATTCTCCTGTCACATCTCTCCCCATGTAATAAATTAGATGAGATTCTCAATTACCAAAACTGCATTAAGTTTCTACACCATATCCAGAGGATTGATTTAGGAGAGACTTAGAGAATTAATGACTTGCTGTTGTTGTGCATATTAAATACAGGCGCCTTTATTATAAAAGAGAATGGGAAAATTGCTCAAGAGACAATGTCAGTACTGCACATCCGGACATCATAGTAAAATGGAACACGATATTTTCAAGAGCTGCATTTTGTGAAGTCAACATACACTATTGAAAAGTGAAACATCTGGCAATCCAGGGATCGCATTATTATTCCAACTGTGATTTAACTAATTACATGGTGTAAGTGGGTATCACTCTGCTGTGGACATATTGACCAAGTCGTTGTTACATTTATACGAACTATACAGGGCTCCTATTGTATTCCAAGCATTGCATACCATTTGAACCTTACATTTTTTATGATAGGGAGTTTCATTAGCAAAAAAAGAGAAAATTCAAAGAGATTAAATAAATTGCGTGAGGGTACAGAGCTTGTAAATGAGAAGCTTAATTTGACATCTGTCCCAACTTCTACTTGAATAATTTTTCATTATTGTATCAGTTACAGCAGGCTAATTTCTGTCACAAACAACCTCAAAATCTAAGTGCTTTACAAGAATGAATGTTTTGTTGTTGTTGTAGTTGTTGCTTTGCTTTGTCTTGTTTTTTTTTTTTTAATCTCACAAAACATTTGGAAAGCAAAGTTGAGGAACAGGGACTGTGCTCTACTGTCGCTGAAGCACCCGGGACCCTCCATGTCCACTCTCTCCTCAGGTCAGAGCAGTCTTCCGCTGCACTCTTTAGAGAGCATCGTGGATGCATTTTTGTGCTTAAAAATGGTCGTCATGTCTCTGACTTACCTTGCGTTGTTCAGAACCCATCCCTAAGGGCGTGCTAATTACAACACAGTGGAAAAGTGAGGTCCCACCATGGGCACACGGAGAAGAGCGAAGGGCTTTCGTACATCGGCCTCCTGCCTCAGTTCTCGGGGCCACTGCCACCCATACCAGTGTTTATGGCAAGTGCACTGTGGTCTTGTAGGTGCTGTAATATCTTATCATCAACACTCCATTGTTTTATTCTTCAAGCAAGATGAAGTATTCCTATTTTCAGGTTCTTTATTAAATAATGATAGCAATCTTACATGCCTCCTACTACATAATAAGTACTCCCTCCACCCTTTCTATTTAAAGCTACTTATGCCTTCTAAACAGCCACATATACTGCAGAAACTATTAGCATTTGATTTTGTAGATTAAGAAGCATCTGTGGCATATTTACTTAATTTGCCTAATTATTATATTTTTAGTAAGCGAATCAAAGAACAACAGAACTTTTAGTCAAACTGAGATCACACCATTCCTTTTACACATTTCATCTCTTCTTGCCATAAACTAGGTACTTCCCTATCTTTAAATATTATTGCTTAATCTATTATGTTGTAGTTTTTCATTTTTATGAAGACCTAATTTAAGCTTTAAAAAAACTTTGAAATGCATTACAAGATTTATTCCTAATTTTTTTTCCATAAGTTGTGGCCAAAATTTAGGTGTAATTATTTTTTTATTAAGTGAATCTTGTTAATCTTACATTTAAAAACAGGAATTAAAAGTCAGTTATATTGTTAAGGAAAGTTACCTGAGTGTACTCGACAGTACTACAGGGACTCTTTTGCTGCACTGATTCGCTGTACTTCACAAATATATCTTAGACAAAAAATATAATATTTCTCAATAAACTGGTCTTCGGAACAGATAGCTCATTAGCTAATTCCTACATTATTAAGCAATGTGATCTGTGCGAAAAATAGAACAATGTTAGATGATTCGTGGATTTTCCTAAAGCAAACATTCCTTCTCAATCACTTGTACCAGTTTAATGATAGATTTTTAATGGTGAAGCAACATAGATTCTGGAATCCTAGAAACTCTTCTTCTCAAGAGTTTCTAATGAGCACAACTTCTGAATTACTGAAGGCCTAGTTTAGAATCATTGGCTTATATTGCATAAAGTAGCCTCACCCATGATTTTTCTGATATGCATAACAGAACAATAATATAGTATTTACTTCAGAAGTTTCTGTGTGGGTAGAACAAATGTGTACAAAAACAAAGAAAAACAGAAAGCGTATAGCAGCATGCATTATATAAATACCAGCTACTATCAAATAATGTGTACCCCCTGGACACTCTCATCTCCTAGGATTTTGATAAATTAATGAAATGCATCACTGAAAAATGAAGAGGTGCAAAGAGTACTAGAGAAATGTGAGGGGAAGTGGAAGACAGCCATGAGGAAGGAAAATGAAAGTAACAAAGATTTGCAGGTGCTAGAAAATCTAATTCGGTATCTATTCAGTTAATAGATACTGGCGAGTCTTCTCTCTTGAAGGTTTACAACATTTGATCTACATCTCTGTAACTTTCACACTGTATTCCAGTTCATATTTTACATTAATGTTTAACTCCTGGTTGTTGTGAAATATATTTGATAATAAATAGATATTTTACTAGCCATATTCCTTAGAGTGTTAGTTCCCTCTGGGATTAATATTCTTTTTCTAAATTCTGTGGTTATGTAAACTTCAGGGATTCTATTTTTTTCCAAACATGTTTCTGAGAGCCCTGAAACACATTTAAAGAAGGATAAAAAATATAACATATTTAAAGACTTTCTTAGTAATTTCAGTACAATAATGCCTGAGTTTATAACATTTTTCTTTGGCAACAATTCAATTATAAAACAGATGAGTTTGAGAAAATGTTGCTTCCATTAGCAAACTCTATCAGGTGATGAGTATTACTATGGCCATGTCACATTAGAGTGTATGAAAGTGGACACTTCAAAAGTGGGCAAAAAAACCAAGCTCACTAAATCACTAATGTACCACTGTATTAACTTTTAATAAGAAAATCCTTTTACAATATGACATATTGGTGTTCATAAAACAGCTTTCAGAAACATTCATACTCAGCCAGTATTGATTTTACAGCTGACTCAACAATGAAAAAATTCTAGTTGATTCTGCTAAATTCCATATTTCCTATTTATAGAATTATTTTCTACCTATCACTACCCTTTCTCTTGGTGTACAAAGGTTTAATCTCTGTCCTGGGTCTTCCACAAGATGGTTAGTCCAAATGAAAGGACACAGTATTGGAGATGGAATTTTTAGGGGACCAAACAAAATTTTCTTAGTTATTTGATGGTAGTCCTCATCAAATAACAAGGATACCTGCTAAGCCTCTTGCTCACTTGCTGTTCTGGGTTTGCCCATGTGAAGATGTAAAGTTTTCTACAGATTAAATCTGCACTGTCTTTGAGGGGTGGGTGAGCAGCTATGCTTCTTATGGTTTATACTTAAATGTCTCCCCAAAGCCTCATGTGGGCATAGGTGGGACTTTTCAGAACAGCCTGTATTTGGTTTGTGTGACTGTGGATTAAGGGTGTGTGGAGCTGGCCACTAATCTGTTTATCGTGTTTCAGGGGGTGGGTCATGGGAGGCTCTACCTACAGGACGAGTGGCACCATCCTTGGAGTCTGTGTGGCGTAAAGGGGAAAGGGGACCGTGCTGCTGCTTCATGCTCACTGTCTTTTACCTGCCCAGCCATGAACTGCTTCTCTTCTACCATTGCCCTCTACCACATTGCCCTGCCTTTGAGTCCTCTGGATAGGGACTGAAATCTTTATGAATTATGAGCTAAAATAAGCCTTTCTTTCACTCACTGGCTTTGGATGTTTTGGCTCAGCAACAAGTAACCAAGACAATTCCAATGGAATTCAGAGGTCTGTTTTTGCAGACTCCAGTAGAGTTAATACAAGTTTTTCTCCATAGATCTTTTATTTAGTTTTGTTTGAGGGATTAAAAAACTGGGTTAGATTTTTTATTTATGTTTAGTTTTTGGCATAATCTTTTGAAAGATCATAATATTTGAATTTAAGAAACAACAGTGTTATGGGTTTTATTCCCTGCTTTTCCTTTGAGACTGACTTCCACGTAGTTGTATAAATGGTTACAGACTTACAACATTTTGAATATCTATTCAATGGAAACCATACTCTATTTTTTTTTAATTTTAAAGAAAACAAAGATAATAAAAAGAATGGAACAAGATTTCAAAAGCAAGATTGTAAAAAATATATTTGCATGTATGTACATCTTATGTATATATTGTAGAATATATGTATATACACATATATATACATGATAGTTAAGATAGTTATACTACTAACTGTTGTTAGTTTATTGAAAATAAATGTTTATGCATATATTGTTTGATTATTTTTGTTGCCCATATCTTATAATATGAACTGGTACTCTGAAGATGATAGTGCACAATAGACTAGCCACCTGTATTTATTGACCGTTTGTTTTTCTTCTCTTAGAAGTGTGTTTTCATTTAAATTGTTCATTTGTAATTGAATCTTTTATTTTACAAAGTCTAATTTTTTAAGTTATTTATATATTCTAGATATTATTCCACTGTATGAGGAATTGGTGGCAAAGTATTTCCAATTTTGTAGGTTGTCTAATTTTGTTGGTAATTTTCTTTACTATGTACAATGATATTGATTATTGATAAAATATTATGTACACAAAAAAATTCCCCCAAAAAGAAGTAGTCATGAATTGGTAACATGCACTGATGAAAATAAGAATTTAATAAAAATTATCACAAAATTATGGACAGAAAGCAGCACTAAACTGTTGATTTACTGTTTATGTGGGTCAGGAATCCTGGCAGAGTTTGGCTCAGGTTTCATAAAGACAGCAGAGAAGCAATGGACTTGCTTGAAAGAGAATGAAGAGTGTGTGTGTGAGCATGTGTGTGTGTGTGTGCGTGCATGCATGTGTGTGCAAGTGTGTACAGTACATGTATAGGCTGTGATCAACTATGCAGGGAACATTTATATTTTTCTGTGTGTTTAAGACAGGGTCTACTGTCTCACTACACAGATCAGACTCATATTGATTCTCCTGTTTTTAGCCTCCCAAGCACTGGGATTATAGGAATGCACCACCACACCCAGTCTCAATTGCAGTCTCAGTGTGCCCCAGGGATGGGGCAGGCATGGCAGGCCCAGGATAGAATCCTGGCAGCTGCACTCTAGGGCTTTAGTCTACTGAGCTATCTGGCTGGCCCTGAATATTTCCATTTTAACATATTTATTGCAGTTGAAAATACATTAGCATGAATCTCCCTGAAAATCTTGCTGTTAACTTTTAATGCATCTAACCAAGCTTTCTTCTGTCTAAAGTGGTTCTTGAAGCCCTTTTTGTCAATATACTTTTGATTTGTGTTTAAAACAATATGGTGAATGCTGCTGCCAAGTGCCATCCGGTGGAAAGACAGGCCCATAAAAATCACGACACTGTGTCCTCGTCCATCTTATTCACAGGATCTAACACTGTGACTCTTCCCCAAAGACAAAATGACCAGGAAGGGGCCACATTTTATCTCCATTTAGGACAGTCAAGAAAACTCAAGAGCTGATGCAGAAAGCCATAGGTATGATAGGATGAGTGTATTCATAGTAAGGGAAGAGGGGAGGGAGACTCGCTGCAGTGTGGATCTTACTGTAACTTATTAAGTGTAGCCATATTTTGTATTTTTCTATCATGCCTCATACATATATGTATAGACAATCAAAAACCAATTAAGCTCTAATGATGGGTATACATAGATAGCTAATGGATAATTATTTTATTAGTATCTAAGAGGTATTTTTTATATTTGTTAATTCTAGAAGTATTTTTAAGCATACATCAAATTATTAACAAAAACACTGACTTAATGTGATATGTACAAATATACGAAAATTCACAAAACTGGCTTACAACCATCAGTTGCATGCACGTGTGGAGTGCACATGCTTGTTCTCATGCTGGAGATCCAAAAGTGCCAGTGCAAGGCCTGGAGCTCCCTGTCATGCCAGGAAGCCCAAGCATCTGAGACGAGATTGAAGGCTCTGCAAGCTGGGTGCGAGGCCAAAGCTTCTTTGAAGAAACAGAACTGATCCTTCCTTCTTCATTTCCTTTTTATACATTTCAACTGGAAAGTTTATTGACTGCTGACACTCACACTCTGTAAATAACTCCCAGGATCATGCTGGTCCTGTTTAGTTAGGTGATTTTTATGTGAGTTACTATCAGAGTGAGCTATGGCAATTGCATTTATTTTTATTTTTAAAAGAATATAAAAATCGTTACAAAAATGTTAGAAATGATACATAATTTCACTAAACAAAATTAGAGGAATTCAATAATTGTTATACTGCATAAGGTTGTCATCAAATTAGTTGTTCAGATTGCCAGGTATAAGAATACAAATATGGTTTTAAAAAGTTCTAAACAATTAAAATGGAGAAGAAAAATTTAAACATTAAATACACATTTCAATAGACCTGCAAAGGAGCATGGGGAGATTGCTTAGTAGAATAAGTGTTTTACTAGCAAGCACGAGGGCTTGAGTTCAATACCAAGTTCAGCCAAAAAAAAAAAAAAAAAAAAAGATGTGCAGTATAATTAACCAAACTATCCTCTACACATACATAAATACATCATTTTTCCCTTCTTTTTTGTTCTTTTCCTTGCCTCAATTGTTCCTTCCCTGTGAGCAGGTTCTTTCTCTTTCATAGTATCTATTGTACTTTTCAGATTTTATTTACTCTTGAAATAATTTCAACTTTTAGTAAACTAGAAGCATTGACTAGATTTTCTCCTAGTGCTCTGTAGAAGCAGTCAGTGGCTCCCAGGTTCTTCTCAGCCACTTTATCACAAGGGAAATAATAGATACACTCGTATGTATTATGGTGCAAACAGATTTTATACAGGTATTCAGTATGTTACTTGAGATGTTTAATACCTCAGAATGCAACAGGTTTTATATTAAGAGGATTTTGTCCAACTGTAAACTAATGTAAGAGCAGGCCCTTATGCTGGCCAGGTAAGCACTTATTCTACTGAGTAATCTCCCCATCCCCCTTTGCAGTTCTATTGAAAGGTGTGTTTAATGTTTACATTTTTCTTCTCCATTTTAGGCATGTTTTAGGTAGGCTAGTCTTCTCTCTGATGTTTGGTAGGTTAAATGTATTTGATGAACTTTTGACTTAAGGTAGTTTGATTCATAGCCCATTAAGGAGAAGGTCATTTCCTTGTAAATTCAGTAGCATTTGTGTTAAGTCTTTTTGGCTTACAGAATGGGAAAGGAGCCCTAGGGAAGACATCACAGGCAGTTGGCTAATGCAAAGATTCATTCATTCATTCATTCATTCATTCATTCATTCATTTTGTAATTAGGATAGGATCTATAGGGTCTCACTATGGAGAATGGACTCATAGTGACTGTTTTGCTTTCAGCCTCCCAAACACTGGGATTACAGGTGTACACCACCAAGCCCAGTCTCAGTCAACATCTCAGCACACCTCAGGGGCAGGGCTGGCCTGGCATGCTAGGGTTCCAACCCCAGCCACTGTGCTGTGCCTAAGCAGACACTTTAGTCCGCTGAGGTATTTGGGCAGCCTGCAAAGTTTTATCTTACCACACTCATTGCATGAATTATCTCCCTCACTAGCTGTTCTGCTTCTTAGAGTTTATCGCAGCTCACAGAAAGCAGCAAAGAAAGTTGCTGGATAATATTTATTTGGTCAGAGTATGAAATTTGTAAGACTGGGTGCAAGAACTTTCAAATAATTTCTGAAAATATAACCAGCCAAGAGAGACAGATGACAAGGGTGAGGGGAGGCACTTCTAGCTCTAAAGAAGATGCCTACCTCACGAAAAGGTGTACTAGCTCTAGGCAAAAAATTCATCATTTCACAAAATACAGTTTCACTTGGTAGGCGACACATCTTAAAAAGAAAGACTGTGCATGAATCACCATCTCACATAATATGTGAAACATAGATAAGTGCAGATTTTTTCTTGTCTAAATTGTAATTTGACTCTGTCTTTCGTTCAGTCACTACAAAAGGAGGTTAAGAGCCTATTCAATCATTTATCTGGAAAAAAGTGCATTCAAAGCTTCTGCTCAATGATTATTCAGAGAGATCATGTGATATACTGCAGAGAACTGAAATTGTTTGCTTAGGACTGATTGCACCCCTTTGGAATAAAGGGAACTTGGAGTCAGTGAAGGTATGTGTAGATGTAGGATTTCCAGAAATAGTCTCCTCCTATGCATTCGCAAAGCTTCATTCTACATCCCGGAAGATTACTCTCTGTGCCTCTGCTTATCTGTAGCATTTCTCAATGCAGTTGGCCTTAGTTTAACAACACACCTTTCCATTTTTACTGCTCTAACATTTTTAAGCTACTTTGACATTTGTGTGCCACATCAAGCTGATAATTGCCCTGAGAAGTAAAGAGAGCCAGAATTATCTCTCCAGTTAAACACTAAGTACATGGGACACACAGCATTTGTCACAGATATTGTGACCAGGCTCATTCTGAGAGCTAAGAATGTCTTTTCCCTTAAACGTCTGTTTCACCACATCCCTGAGCTTCTGGTCCTTACAACGCCCACTTTTTTCACTACTCAGGTTGCTATTACAGCTATGTGAATAACTGATTGCCAACCAAACTACAGATATCCTTGCTATTGGGTTGTTTGGGTTGAGCACATGATCATTCCTTGGATTTTATCTGTCCCTTCTGTTTAAAATAAGTCTTAATTTTATATGCACTGTTGTGTCTTGCATCAGGTTATGATTTTTCAAGCCTACAGGTAGTTAAAAACAACTATCAGAATAAAAATGCTTTCCAAGCAATGTTATAGTATTTAACCCAATTGTCCACTGCTGTGGAGTTCTTCACATATCATATAGTTAATAAATACAGGAAATGAAATGTGGCTTTAAAGTAGGTTTCATCTGCCATTTATTTCTATGAAACATACCAAGCTCTGGGCCAGGGACATAGCTCAGCACACTGCATACCTGCCTAGGTAAGCTCAAGGACCTGGGGTTACCCCCTATACTAAATGCTGGGCTGCCCCCCGGGAGTGCCAAGCCAGTCCACCCACTGAGTCTGGATGTAATGGCATACACCTATAACCTCAGCACTGGGGAGGCTGACACAACAGGAACACTATGAGTCCAAACTGCATAGTGGGCCCTGTACCAAACATAAAATTAAAAAAAAAAAACCCACCAAGCTCTGAACACACGCATTAGGAATGAATAATGCTAATATTATTAAGTGTTGGGACAACAAAAAATGAGCAATAATTTAAATTGCTTTATTTATCTATGTTTTATGTATGTATTTAGCACAAGATCTACAGGGTCTCACTACACAGATCAGACCCATAGTGATCCTCCTGTTGTCAGTGTCCCAAGCATGGGGGTTACAGATGCGTGCCACTATGTCCAGTCTCAGTTGTGTCTCAGTGTATCCCAGGGACAGGGCCAGCATGACATAGGATGCCCGGGATCAAATTCAGGTGCTTTAATCCACAGAGCTATTTGGCCAGCCCGTAAAGTGCTTTAAGAGAGCAATACATTTATAAAAATTTGAAGTAGTTTGTGGGCCTTACAGATCTAATTCAAACATTTCCCCCTTTTGAGTATATGCAATTAAAAACTCTTCAATTTCCAAATTTCTTGTTCTCTACATTTGTTTGTGCATTTGTTTTTATTGTGTGTGTGTGTGTGTGTGTGTGTGTGTGTGTGTGTGTGTAGGGGAGTAAGAAAGTCTTTAGTAGGTGGTAGTAGTTTTTATTTCTTAAATATATTTTTTTCTCAATGTTGTCCCTCATGACCTTCATGCAGAAATTGCCTCTTTCAAATGTATCTTATTTCTTGAGCAACTTTTTTTTTTTTTTGCCTTACAGCACACAAATACATTGTGAAAATGTGTTCTTACTCTGGTCTGTTTTACTCCATCTTAATGTATCAGTCGGGCTGAGATCACTTCTTCAAACTTGTTAGTCAGCACTGGAATATACAAGAAACTCTCATAGTCCATACTATAACAAATGATATTAAATCAGGTTTATTTCTCCACCATACTATAAAACAGTGAAGGAGAGACCTGGATTATTTTTCTGTACATTTTATACTCAGTAGAAGCAAAACTGCACAAATGTCAGTATAATAAGCATATGTATAATTGTGTCTAAATTTCTCAGGTTGGCTGTGAGGAATTTAGCATTTTCAAATGACTGCTGAATTTCAGAACATCTGAAAAAACATAATAAACATGCACAAAGTATACATTATGGCATGTTGTCACCTCAGATCTTCATGTGGTCATCTGTGGGGCCTTTTGGAGGTGTCTGTATCTAGGGTGTGCGGTGCTAAGATTAAGGGTGTATAATTACTAAATTAGTCTTAGTAATTTATCGGCTTAGCATAGGTCTGGGTGTGGCTAATGGGAAGACCCACCCAGGGTGTGGGTAGCATCACAAAATGGGAGACACTGCCTGCTACAGTGGCTAACTGGAGCAGGGTTTCCTTGATGCCCTGCACGGACTGTTCCTCCTCTGCGGTGTCTCTGTGCCACCCAGCCTGCCTGGGAGCTGATGACCACTTACTAAATCTTGACAAACTTGGGATGCAATAACCTTTTTCTCCTTTAAGTTCTGTGGTGTCTATTTTGTCTCAACAATAAGAGTAGTAGCTAAGGCAGTGTGTACTTCTGTGTTCCTGAGATGCCTTTTGATTACATTATTACTTTAGAACACAAACCATGAAGAAAAATGAAATACTACCAAAAGTCATCTGTCGCATTTTTTTATGTCATAAACTATAATTCTGAAACCTTTATTCATTAATTTTAAAATAGTATTGCAGAATGAGAGACATGTTTAAACCAAAAGTTTTCTGAAACAATGATTTTCTTTGAGCTGCTGTTAAAACTCAGATATCATGTAGGGGCATTAAAAAAAACTCTATAAAAATATCTTGCAAAATTAACCTCTCTAGATACAATACAAAAATGTTCCAATGGGGTGTTTTGCACATTCCAAAGGGTTATTATCATTATGGGTAAAGACGGCAATGATAGATACATATCTAGTTTCCATAATTTTTACTATTAGCTATATCTGTAAAAATATATTGAATGTTTTAAAGCTTGCTTACATCAACACAAATCCATACCTGAAGAATCATTTTTCAGATATTGGGCAAATTAAGAAATCAGATAAGGTGGACGATTGTTCTAAATCCAGTGCTAGAGACAATGTGATTGGGCAAGTATTAATTTGCTGGGTTTCCATAAAAGTACTGACCACAGTGTATTTTACACAGGAAAAAAATAACATTCCCACAATCTTCCAGACTCTTAGCTCCTCCTAAGGACCCTTTCCTTGGCTTATCCATGGCCATTTTTCCATAATGTCTACAAATCATCTACCCTCTGGGTGAACAGGTTTTCCTTTCTGCTTCGTAGAAAAGCAGTAGTCACAGTAAAGTAGGGCCATGCTAGTGACCTCTTTTACCCCACCAAAGACTGTACCTACAAATATAGTCACACCAGAAGATCTTATTGTGAAGACTTGATCATATGAATTCGAGAGGAGCAACAATCAGCCAGTAAAGTAACAAACAGAATACCTTCAGAAGCCATTGCTATGAGGAAGGGTCCATTATACACCGTGTGTGTGGCTGCAGGAGTATGAGCAAGGTTACATGCAGACACGGTCTTAAGGTGGCATCCACAATGAGAAGAATAAGAGAGAAACATAAGTATCCTGTGCAACTTTTAACACAAAAAAAGTCTTGCAAACTTGTTGTACTACATTATACCAGGAAATTCTTTAATAGAAAATAGTGCCAGTAACTTTTTTTTTTAATTTTGCAAAATTTTATTGAAGAACAAATAGCAGTGAGACAGCCTCAATCCAAATCAGTAGAACAGATTCAAAAACCAATACATTGCACATTGCCTTCACAGTGGTCCCCTGCTGTACAAGGTGCACACATGACACTCCACCCACAAAAACCATTAGACCAGATGCCTCCACTCAATGAATCAAGAGAATGCTGCTGTATAAGTATCTCTTTTTACAAAGCTGAACCATAGTACAGCTTCAACAATTAATACTTTCCACATTGCTATCTTCCTAGTGGCCATCCACAGTACAAGAAGCAGACAAGATATCCTGCCAAAACACTACTAGTATAAATCTTTCTTCTCATAGAACCATGCCAAAGCACTGCATACTTATCCCAACTGTACTGTCCATATAAACACAGAAGGGTCCTTCCTCTGTATCCCCCCCGTTTTTTGTTTAGTCCTATCAGAGATGAGTATTCTATTGTCATTCAATTATTTTTTATTTTTTAAATTTATTTTTTATTTTATTGAAGAACAAATATCAGACAGTTTCAAGGCACCTTAACAAGACAGATTCGATAAATTAATACATTGTAAACTGTTTCCATAATGCTTTGGTATTGTACAAGGTGCATACATGATATTATATTTACAGATATTATTTTAGCAGATGTCTCTTATCAGTAAATTAAGAGTGTAGCTGCTTACTTATTTTTTTATACATGAATTATATCAAAAATTCAATAATTATTTTCCTAGTTGATGACTGTAGTACTAGAAGCTGACATAATATCCTGTCCAACCACCATTAGTGAAGATCTTGCCTCTCATAGGATTATGTAGAGATTGAAGTTCTATAGTGTGCCTGGAGAGAGTCACATGAAGAGAAAACTTTCTCTCAAGCTCTCACAGAGAGCAAACTGGTCAAGCATTGACCGTGACTCATCCACATGGATGACACAGACAAAGGATCTACAGAATAATGTACAGGACTACAAGATAAACGCTGAGAGGACTTCACTGACCACATAAGAAATATAAAGTTCATGTGTTAGTATATAAGTCTTGATCTATCTAAGTCTTAACCATCCAGAAGAAAAGTATAAAAATGAAGTATACATCGTGGGGCCATAATATTAAGCTGAGCTGTAAATGGCTATGGTTGACAATTTCTTTGAATAACTCACTATTGTTGTGGAATGCTGGACTGTGTTGGACTGTGGTGTTGAGTTCAAGCACCTAAGTTAGTTGAATGACAATGGAGTGCCCACCTTTGACAGGTGTCAACAAAGGAAGGGGTATAGAAAAAAAAATCATGATATGTGTGTATAGACAGTACAGTTGGGATAGATAATGCAGTGCCAGTAACTTTCATCCAGGTGAATGCTCTGCTTTGAATTCCATCTCAAGGACTTTAATCCACTTTTCAAAAGGAAATTGAAATTTTGTCTGCAGACTAATTTAAACTTAAGACTTTTTGTTCACTAAAATGACTTTGATCATCTAATTTTCTGTGATATATTGTTACCAAACTTGGTTTTCAAAGTAAATTTTTCTTTAATCTTAATCATTATACAGATTCTTGAACATTTTTTGAGAACTGTCACTTTGTGTCAACATCTCTGTTAAACTTACGTGTCTTTCCTTTCATCTGTATAGTCTAATAGCCTAGTTAGTTCATTTTTTTAAACAATCCATTAAAAATTATAAGGAAGAATTAGTCAATACATCCAGTAGATATTTCTCTATGCTGGAAAGCTATCTCAAAAGGAGAATTAAGGGTTCCTACTGTTGTGTAGAGTATCATTACGGATGTTCTATAATACTTAGCTGAATATTATGTTGCTCATTCCTTAGTGAGACAAGCAAGCCTTATGGTAGAGCTGAGAAGTAGTGTGATCCCACCACTTTTAGACCTATGAGTTGATAATCAGACCAGGCTTTCACTTAAACCAAGGGAAAGATTTCTGTTCTATACCACAGAATCTTTTTCTAAGGGGGAAAGAAAGAAGACATACAGAATTCGTAGTAGACCCTTGCTTGCTGCTGTAATACTCAGATAAACTCTTGAAATTGGACATAATTGCTGGCCAAATAGCTCAGCAGACTAAAGCACTTGCAAGTGGGTACAGGGGCCTGGGTTTCAATTCCCAACTTGCCCTGCTGTCACTACCCCAGGGGCACTCTGAGATAGCAATAATGACTGGGTGTGGTAGTGCATGCCTGTAATCCCAGCTCTTGAGAGGCTATAAACAGGTGGATCACTATGAGTCTGATGTAATAGTGAAATGCTGAACATCCTGTATGTAGATCCTTCCCCAAATACACACACATACACACACACACACACACACACACATGAAGAAATTGCACATAATATCATCATTTTATAAATGATCTATCTGTAGAGAAGAAAAGCAAACTGCTCCAGGATAGAACAAATGTTGGAAGACAGAAGAAATTCCATGACCTTGAGGTTTTTCTCAGTTTAAGTCATTAACCTTATTTTTAAGCAATTATAAGTGCACCAAGTAGTTGTAAAATTATAAAACTAGAGTTGTAAAATGAAAAGATGGAAATATCCATTTTTATATTCATGAATATCCTAGGACTGGTGAACATATTCTCAAGAGACATAATCCCAGGACAAAATTTATGGTTAGATTTGCATTTATTGCCTGAATATATTTTGAGTGATCTTAAATTTTACTTTTCATTGTCATTAGTCCAAATACAAAATGGTCCTTCATTTGTATCCTGAATCATTATTTTATAATATTTGCAATGCTATTTTTATTCAAGCTGCTGATAAGGACCCATAGTTCTGAGAAGAACAGAGGATAGAAGAGTCTGGAGAGCCAGGAGAAAGAGAGGAATTTGGGAAAATGTAGAAACAATAAAGATAGAAGGGAAGACACAATGTGGAGCATAGCAGAGACTGCTATGGGTGACATACAGAGCAACACAAACAGTGCACCCCAGGCAATGCCTGTCTAAAGTACCAAGTCTAGCCTGAGAGGCCAGCCTGGGGCCAAGTCAAGTGGGGTGAGGAGAAGGAAAGCTAACAAGAAGCCTTCATTAAAACACTAGAGTGGTCAGCTGGCCACAGAGTCCTGGATGGGAGCTCACGCCTCTAATCCCAGCACTGGGGAGGCTGAAAACAGGAGCATCACTATGAGTTCAAGCTGCATAGTGAGACCTTATAGCAACCAAATACATAAAAAAGTCAGTGTAACATGCAAATTAATTACCTAGTTATGTATTGCATGTCAGTGCTGACAAACAAAGGCACCTGAATACATGTCTGCAACATGCAAAATGCACAGTGAAGGAGAGAAAGATGCAGCCAAGCATCTGTAGGGAGGAGGGCTTACACACAGAACTGAAATATACCTATACTGCCATTTCATAATTTGTCTATATGTGGAAAATTATTGAATACATGGATGTTAATATAGGTGCAACAGATATGTATAAGTCTATATGCTCAACAAATAAGTAGTTTTGTAATCACAACCTAAGGTACTTCAACCCAAGGTTACGTGTTTTTCAGAGTATAAACTGTTATACTGGTTGATTCCATAAGAAAGTTAGTCTATCTTGCAGGCACTGTTCTATATCATTGTAATCATAAAAAATATGTGATGTTCAGTGATAACTTGATCAGATAAAGTATCAAATAGAGCAATAAAGTGGGGATATTGCCACTACCACAGGTTTGAAATAAGAAATGCTTAGGAACAATTGCTTCTTTGCTCATAAAATACAGATAAAATTGAAGGTAGAAGAGGTTTCAAAACTTCCAAATAGCCTCCGAAACATATTTATCCAAATATTAAGAATAATGTCTCCTGAAGATTTTCATATAAATATAGTATTAAGAATAGAAATATATTCTTCTATAAACAGCATTTTTACATCTCCTTTATGTTATTCTGAATTTTTCCCAGGATCAAGATATTTGATTAAATTTATAAACTCGTTTGTAATGAAAAAAATCATTGCAATAAATTCCATTAGTGATAATGGTTTCAGTTTGTTGAAGGCTGGATTTATATTAAGAACTCTTTGGGCACTATTTCGCTTATTTTTTACAGCAATATCTGTAGGTTAAAAGTTTGTGCCTGTTTTTCAGATGCTTGAAATGTTGATTTTTTTTTTCTTCTGGTGTCCCAAGTAGCAAATGGAAGATCGGAGCTATGTTTAGGAGTCAGCAACACTTCAGGAGCTAAATACCAACATTGTTCGGTCATTTATAAAGCATGTTAGTGAATATCTTTTTGTACTTCTTCTACTTTATGATGATTTACATGACCAGCGATCATTTATAATGTCAGTGGTGAACACTATCTATTCATCTACAACAGAAAAAATGAGCAGTAAAATAAAACTTAAGTAGGCTACACTGCATGTACAAAACTCTCACTGTTACTGAAGATTTTGTAATGGGAAACCAGCTCCTTCCCATGCCCACTAAGTGTTCAACAAACAGACAGCAAATTTAAGATCAGAGAGTCAGTCACCAGTAGGGAACAAATAAATAGTTTTGTTCATCCCAGGCTTGACCCGCTCTCCAGCCGTAGTCAGGGGCTTGCTGGAATGTGTTCATTCTGTCTCTTTGCCCTTTCTGGGAGCAGCGGCCACACAAACCGAAGGAAGAGTTTGCAGCAGGAGTCTCTCTTGTATAAAATTCTGTCAAGCTTTGATGAAATTTAAAAGTATTGACAGCAATGTACTGATCTGGTCAAGGTGAGTGTGTTGTATGATTGACTAACTGAAGCATGAAAAGTCACTTTTAACTTCTTTCTATCACCTGCTGCAGGATTGCGTTGGACACAATAGCTCCTCAATGCATTCATATTCATTTGATTTATAAAATGTTTTTATTATCTTAACAGAAAAAAAGAGACCAGGTAATTTAATAAGCCATTTGTATTTTATAAGACAATTAGAAAAATTGAAATTAAGCTAGTGTTATAAAGGCTGCAAAAAGAAAAAAAAAACAGTAATCTGGATTCCTCCCATTAGAAACCATTACCCAATTCTTTTTCTGCTGTGTTTCTTCCAAGTTGGATTTCCTCTGTATATTTCTGGACTTGTTTCAGAATTTCAGATCCTATGACTTCAAAAAGTTCTTTTTTGATTTCAGAACTTATTTCTGCTTTGAGTTCCTCATGATATTTCTGCTGTTGTTTCTTTGCTGTTAATTCATATATATCATCTGCAATAGTGCTCTCTGCACTTGGTCTGGGTGAGCATAGTTTTTCTATCCAATGTTCCTGGAATTCATTCTTTATTTCAGATACTATGTATTCAAATATTTCTTTTTTAATTTGGGAAATTACTTCTCGTTTTATTTCCTCTATTGCTTTCTGCTGCTGTTCCTTTGCTGCTGTATCTGTTAGTTCATTAATTGCAGCTGAGCTAGTGTCCTCTGTGCTTCCTGATGGACTCGAGGTCTGGGATTGCATTTTTCCCCTTCTCTTTGTCATTTTGTATAGCACTGACCTTTGACCTTTGGTGTAGAGCTTTGGTGCAGCTATAACCTTAGCTTGTTATGAGATTCGGGTGCCAGTCTATTAAGTTTGAGATTTTCCAGGTATGCCTATCCTGGGTCTAGCTGTTGTGTTCAGTTCCT
>PVKA01017008.1:0-46708 GCA_004027165.1 Ctenomys sociabilis | reverse complement strand
AAAAAAAAAAAAAAAAAAAAAAAAAAAAAAAAAAAAAAAAAAAAAAAAAAAAAAAAAAAAAAAAAAAAAAAAAAAAAAAAAAAAAAGCCGCTAAAGGAAAGAAACAGATCACATTGAAAGGAAAACCCATCAAAATAACAGCAGATTTCTCTTCACAAACCATCAAGTCAAGAATAGCATGGAGCAAAGTACTACAAGTCTTGCAAGAAAACAAATTCCAACCCAGACTGATATACCCTGCAAAACTCTCTTTCAAGTATAATGGAGAAGTAAAATACTTTCATGACAAAGAACAACTAAAGAATTTCATGATGACAAAGTCAAGCCTACACAGACTACTAAATGATGTTTTAGAGAGGAAGCAAAATGATCACAACCCCAAGAACAAGAATGGAGAAAACCCACCAAATAGGGCAAACAATTAAACACAGGAGAATAAGAGGTACACAATAGTAGTCTTTCAGTTATTCTTTTGTGTACAGCACACTCTACAATGGACTTCTCTGCACCCTATGGGTCATAGTTCCATATGGGTCTACGGGGGGGGGGGGTTTGCAAGAAAACAGCTGTAGCTCAGTCCCACAAGTGACACCTGGCCACCAGTAAGTGTCATGGTCATTATCCATGTCCAAAACACAGTAGAACTTTGTGTGATATCCTATCCCCAAATTGTCAGAAGTGATGGTCATTTATTTGTCATTCCAGTATTTATCTTATGTTTTATTCTTAATACTCCTTTACTATCATGCAAACGTTTTCTTAGTTCAATTGTTTTGAAACATTTAATTTTCAATTCATTGGTATTTAATTTTCTGAATATTGCCTAATCTTATTTTTGTTTGAAGATTTATACTATATCTTTGAATTACAATTTATCTAAAAGATATCATATGATATCTTCTCCTAGGATTAGAAACTTTAAAAAGTATATTCCCATATTCTGTTGACTTTATATTACTTTTTCCATGTCCTTTATACACACATATATATGAAAAAAAATATGTGAATAACCTGACATAAGATTGGTACTATCGCACAGAAATCTTCAATGATCTTTTAAATAAGGGTTCATCCAAGATATTTTATATAGTCCTGCATAACTATCACTGTGAGAGCTCTTTATCGTTCATCCAGGGGCACATTGCAACTTCTCTTGCCTTTTGAAATATGCTTTTTGTTATTTCCTATATGCTACATCTGGAGGTATTAAAATATTTCAAGTTTGTATAACTAGAAAATATTTTACTTTTAGTTTTCAAAGCTATGTTTGCAAAGTATAAAATTCAAAGAGGATAGATCTTTTTTTTTTCTTTCAGTCCTTAATTAGTCTAGTTTCTTACATACTTGGTCCTTTTTTTCTTTCTAATGTGGAATAAGATGCTATTTAATTTTGTTCTTCCATAACTAATATTTTTATGTATGTACTTTAATCATTTTTTCCTTTATAATAAGTATTGGACAATTTCATTTTTGTGTATCTTGGTATGATTTTATTCAAATATCTTGTGCAAAAGGTTCATTTATTTTGTAAATGTGGTATTATAAGTTGAACTAAATTCAGAAATTTTAAATCTTTAAATATTTATTGCCTACTCCTTTCTACTTTGAGAATTCTAATTACATGAATATAAAAAGAAAAAGAAAGGAGCAGTCAATGCTTACAATTTTTGTTTTTACTCTAATTTTTTTCTCTTAAATTTCTTATAACTTATTGTTTTTTTAAAAACAAAACTTATATGTTTATATCTAGTAATCTGAAAAACTAATTTGCACATAGCATCATGTAAATAGCAACCATTGTTGGATTTCTATTACTTTGTTTAGTGAAATCTTATATCATGTATAATGCTGTTTCCTCCTATCACTATTCTGTATTCTTTAAAAATAATAATAAAAAGTACAAAAAAAATCTAAAAAGAAAAAAATAAAGGTAATAAATGCAAAATAACACAAGAAAAAAAAAAACTTAAAAACTACAACAGGGAAATAGATGCTGTAATCTACCTTTCACTCTCTGGTTTAATTCCTATAGTCATTAATCCAGTCCACTTTAGTAATTGCTTTTATTCTTTCACTTCTTTTTGATAGGTCAGGACTCAAAGTTTCCCAGGTACCTTGTCCTAAACATTCCCTTCCTTGCTTTCCTAGGTAATTTGCACCAACCCCAATCCCAGCCCTGCCCCACACTGAACTCTGGTCTCAGCACAGTCCCTTGACCCATGTTTGCCTCAGCTCACTCCCTTCTGACCTAAACAAAATTAAATCACTAGCAAGACAAATAATGTCCACCTGCAACCTGGCTGTTCCAGCCTGCAATCACCCTTCCTGAAAGATCCTATAAAGTCTCCTGCCCCATTTTGTCCTGTGCTGTCTTGGTCTGCGAGACAGCCTCCCATGTGCGCTTCTAATAACCCTGCTTGTATTAGTGTGCCTGGTCTGGTTCTGCATGGGTTCGGCAGTCCCGGTTTGATCTTTCACTTTTAGTATCTAATATTTCCTTGATTTTAAAGCCAGTAAACTACTTGTTTGTTATTATTAGCTGCCAACTTCCTTTTTACTGTTTTGTTGTGTTTATAAAACATTATAGTACAGAGTGAATGCTGAGCAATTCTGTTAGTCTTTCTGAGATCTACCATTGTTTGGTTTCATTTCGTTTAGAATTCACTATAATAAATTCTCTTAGACTCCCCTGGCATTATTCTTCATTTTAATACAGGCTACTCACTTTCAATTTAGTAATGTTGTAGGTAAAATAGTAAGCCAAATGTCTCATTCTCCTTTTCAACTTATGTTCTAAATCAGATTCTGTGCCATATTTTTCTCCATATATCATTACTTCACTTCCTCCGTTTCAGTTATAATTTCTTTGGTGTACTTTTTTCTTTTTGGAGGAAAGGGAACATGAAATATTGATGTAGCTCACTCTGAAGAGTGGTCATTAATTTTACTGTACTCAACACTATTGATCTCTTAGTACGAGTCCAATCTAGTAGTGAGACCCTGAACACCCTGTAGATCTTTCCCTAAAATAAAAAAAAAAAAAAAAAAAAAAAGAATTAAAGCCAATACTAGGTGTCGAGTCAACTGGTAAGTAAATAAAGTCCAAATTAAGAGAATTTCCCTTTTTGATAAAGTTCTTATAAACTATAATAATGTTATGGAACATTACAGCAGACTTCTCATAACAGCTTTTTAAAAGAAAATGTAACTATGCCAGGCATAGTGGCAACCTTCTGTAATCCACACCTACAATTGCCATGAGTTATTATTAGCTGTTAATAATAACTCATGGCAGCTTGTACAACATAGTAAGTTGTCTCAAAAAAAAACCTAATGAAGATAGAAAATGAAAGTGGGACAATATCAGAGGAAAATGAATTTACAGTTTGTCAAAAAGATCTTTCTTAAGAGTAATGAAGTGCTCACTCACTTTGGCAGCACATATACCAAAGAGTAATGAAAACAAGTCTCTGCTATCTTTAGTCTGTCTTTCGTCATGCCCCACTCAATGTTGATTGCAGGGATAATGAAGGCTAGTAAGCTTGTTGGATATGGCACTGCATACCTATAATCCCAGTTACCCAAGAGGCTAAGGCAGGCAGATTCAATGCCTTGGGCAACTTTGCAAATCCCTCTTAACAAGGGCTAAGAATGTAGCTCAGTGGTAGAGCTGTTTATGGCACAGCAAGTGATGCCTCTAGGTTTAATCCCCACTGCCATAAACAAAAGAATAAATACAACAAAATTACCAAGGGGCTGGGGAGATAGCTCAGTAGAATAAGTGCTTGCCCGGCAAGTTCAAAAGCCTGAGTTCAATCCCTCGATCTGCCAAAAAAGATAAAAATAAATAAAAAGAGGAAGCTTATTGTGCAGGATGATAAGCTAAGAAAGACAGAAAACATTATATATATGAGATCTACAATTCAAAGGTTCTGTGCCTGGGAGATAGCTCAGTAGAATAAGTGCATCCCTAGCAAGCACGGGTCCTGAGTTCAATCCTTGGTACAGCAAAAAAAAAAAAAAAAAAAAAAAAAAAAAAAAAAAAAAAAAATTTAATAAAAAAAAAAAAAAAAAAAAAAAAAAAAAAAGACTCTGATAAGCTATTTAATGACCTTAGACCAAAAAAAGATGATTATATTTAAGTTTAAAACACAGCTTATTAAAAAACAGACATGAGCTACTGAAATGGGCAATAAAGGCAGAGTTCAAATATATGATCCCCCCAACTCAGCCTCTTAGATCTTAAAGTGCTGGAATTACAGGTGTAATTCAACTTTACAACTCCTTTATTTCAAGAATTTTTAGTCATTTTAATACTTAGTTGAAAGGATAAATAAAATTAAAGTAACAACATTAATTCTAAAGATACTATTTTGTTTTTCAGAGTGATATGTTTTGGCCGAATGGACTTAGTTGAAAATTTTGGTGCACATATTAGCTACTAAAAATAAAGACAAGGTATCAGAAGTCAAGAGTTGTTCTTGAACAATTCTTTTCTATGCTAAGGAAGGTTTAATGAAATTAGAGGTAAATGGCGAAAAGGAAGTCAGAAAAATTTGGTTTATAAACTTTCTACTTGAGAACTATTATGGATTTTAAAACCTTTATTTAGGTTTTAAAATCCATAAAATAAAGGTACTTACAACACCTTTTAATATTCTAAATCTACTAACTTTTAAGGAAGCCAAATTGGTAGATTTTACGGTACTAATGAAATGCACAAACATCTTAAACAAGATATACTAATACCTCAGATCTCAAATACTTACACTTGCAAACAAATCAGTTTGGAAACAGAGGTGTTTGTTTTGCTTCCATTTGCAAACTGCATTAAGTGACAAACATGAATCTAGCCTTTTCCCCTACACAAATGCACCCATCCTCCCCCAAAATCGTAAAACAAATAGTTTGTAAACTGAGGTTCCACTGTATTACAAAATCACTTGCTTACCTAGGGATATTAAGTAATCAATTAAGAGATTAATGAAACTTTATCCTAAATAAAATACTAAATTCCATAAGTTGTAAAGCTTTAATGGGAAAAAAATTAAGTATTTTACCTAATGTGAAATGATTTTAAAAGACTAAATCTCTTAAGAGCAAAAGTATTAACATGAGTATACATACAGAAATGCACAGTCTTTGGGAAAGGAGTCCTTGGATGACGTAGAAGGAAATGCACTTGGCTTATTTTCCTGTTCACTCTGAGTCACACAAATATGTTCTACATGGAAAAAACACAAATGTGAGTAACAGGTACACTGAGTTAAACACCATTCACTAAAAGATCTAAATGTTACTGTCTAGAAATTCTGCCAACGGAGAATTCTAAAATTTACAAACACATTAAGATTTCTGTACACAGCCAAAAGATTATGTGTAAATATCTTCAAAACATTAACTATGACAAATTAAAATGCTTAGAAGAGATTGCAAATAGGAAATCTGTAGTTTGGTCTGAATATGATCTAAATTTTAACCAACCTTAAGGCAAACATCAAATATCCCTCTTTCTGTTTATATTTTAAAGAAAAACATACATTTTCAAAGCTTATAAAAGGTCAAAAAATACTGAGTATAACTTTTTCTTTGCTTTGTTCTATAATCACCCAGCATGCATTTATTCTTTTTCTTTTCTTTAATCCTATATTTGTTACAGGATATTGCTACACAGCTCGGACTCACAGGGATCCTCCTGACTCCTGTCTTGGACTCCCCAGCACTGAGATTACCAGCATGTGCCACCATAAAAGGTTTTGAAGGCCAGTACAGCACTTGGCCAGCAGGGCATGCAGTAGTGGGGACTGAACCAAGGTCTTTGTGCTTGCCAGGGCTTAGCCCACTGAGCTATTTCCTTTGCCCTATTTTTTCTTTTTTTTTACACTGCACTTCAACTATTCTTACCGTCTTAGACATCTATAACATAGAAATAAAGTGGCATATTTAAGGAAAAAGTTATGGGTTATAGGAATATTTTGTTTGGCTTTAAACTTTTCTTAATGTGTTCCAATGGACTTTTAAGGAAAGAAGTGATTCTTATCCTGCCTTACTATATTGCTTTTTGTTTGTATGACTTTTTGAGACAGGGACTTGATATGTGATTTAAACTGGTCTTAAACTTACTATATAGCCCAGGCTTGACTCAAACTTGAAGCCTCGGCCTCCTGAGTGCTGAGATTACAGGGATGCACCACCACACCAGGCTACATGGCTGTTAAAAAAATATTTTTTCAATACTTATTGAAACATATAAAAAATAGCTTTATTCAGTTTTACTTTGATAGGTATGAATAACACTTCAAGGAGATATCCCAGTGAGGGAGACAGACTGGACACAAATCTGAAATAGTATAAGCAAGTGGGAATTTAGAGTCGAAGAGCAGGCCCATGGTTAACAGATGAAAAATGGCTAGGAAGAAATATAAAGGGTAAAGGGAGCTAACCAACCTACTAGGATTCTTAAGAGAATAATCAGACAATCAACAAGAAGTTGGTGTGGGGTGGGGAGCACTAATCAGATCAGGGAACCTAACCTTACCTAATCAGGTAAAGGGGGTTCTCGCTAAAACTGGATTTTTCAAGGAAGTGCTTGGATCAACCCAGGGGAAAGTTTAGAAGCCTCACTAAAGTTTGGTTAAACAAAGTGCTTTAGTTTTATTAAAAATATCTTAAATTATAATCTAGGACTATTGGCTCATTGAAAAATATTTCCCCTTAGTTACCTAGATAAAGGTTTAAAATCTTGAAGAAAACTAAAATAATTTACAAGAAATCATATAAATTATTTGTGATTTTCTTCAGTAAAGTCATAAAAATTCTATATTGAGACTGGGAATATATCTCAATAGCACAAGTGCCGACCTGGCAAGTACAAGATTCTAAGTTCAATTCCCAGTACCAAAAATAAATAAATAAATAAAAAATCTGTATTAGTAAGAGCAAAATAAATACATATAGAGTTGGAAATAAGAGTCATGAAAAAAATGGATGTTTAAAGTTGTAAGATAGGAAGGAGAAATAATTCCTGTCAAGAAAAAAATATCCAACTTTGTATGGATACACAGAATGTATTTACAGTTACAACTGAGGAAAATAAAGGCGATCAGTAGTTTGATGAGTCTGGTTTGGACCTTACACCAAGTCCACCATTTTTCTCAGTCTTGTTTTGTTTTTTGACACAGGGTTTCACTGCTCAATCCAGGGTGCCTTGAATTTACTTTGTAGGCCAGGCTGGCCTCAAACTTACAGTGATCCTCCTCCCTCAGCCTCCTGAGTGTGGGGAATTATAGCAATGCACCAGCAATGCTGGCTTTTTTCTCAGTCTTAGTAATCTCTTAAAAATAAATGCTAGCATGTAAATTTATTGCCACAAGATTTTAATCTTTGTACTTTAAAACATATCACTATATAATGTCAATTATGTAGCTTTCCCCTAATTACTTAAGAACTAGCATAGATATTTTGTTAAGTTTGTTAATTTCAGATGGACTCTATAAAAACATAAAATTATAATATTTAGCATTTTTATTAATGAAATTATCATTTTAGTTTTGTATTTAGTACAGGGTCTATAGGCTCTCACTACACAGACTGGACTCACAGTGATCCTCCTGTTTTTCAGCCTCCCAAGCACTGGGATTATAGGTGTGGGTCATCATGTCCACTCTTATTCGAAGTCACAGCATGCCCCAGGGGCAGGGCTGGCACGGCAGACTGGGGATTGAAGCCTAGTCCCTTCATCTGCTTAAGCAGGCACTTTAATCCTCTGAGCTATCTGGCCCATCAAATGGAATTGTTACTTTAAAAGTACCCAAATGAAAACCCAATTTACTTTTAGAGCTAAGTATGCCTGCTTCAGCAGCACAAGTATAGTTTTAGTGCTAAGTTTTTTTCAAAAAGAAAAATGTTGCTTCCAATTAGTTCCTTGCTACTATTGTCTGGATTTAAAAGCCTCTGTCTGTGAAACGTAAATAATTCCTTAAGGTGTGTTGATTCTGAAACATTCCTGTGTGTTACAGCAGCATAAGGACTATTTTAAGCTAAAATAAATTAACACTCAATAAATACAGAAAAGATTTTGTCTGAAGTCTTTAATTACCTACAAGAAAATCCCAGAAACAAAATGAAGAACACAAAGCATACAAAAAAACTCAAACCTAACTATCAGAAATCCCTTCTTCTAGGAGTTTGAAATAGTAAAAACTGGTTCATCTCAGGCAGGCCAAGGAAGTTGGCACTATATCCAGATGTCACAAAATAATATTCCTTCCAATGATTCCCCTTTAGGACCAATATAGCTTTCAAAAGTCACCCATGCTTCCATAATTGCCTCTTCTCCCCAACCCCTTCTGTAAGTCATCTGTTCTTCCACAAGTGTCCTCTGCTCCTGATAGAATGGTACAATAAATAAGCTCTCAAATCTCAACACTGTTTTGGATATTCACTTATCTATATGATTTTCCTGTGCACATAAAATTAAAAATTAATTAGCTTGTATGTCTTTTCTCCTATTTATCTGTCTCTTTGTCAGTTTAATTCATCAGCCCCCCCAGTGCTAGCCACTGAGATAAAGATTTCACCCCATATAATTCCAAATTTAACCAAAGGATACTGTAAAATGGAACATACTTTTTTAAAATTAATTTTATTGAAAAACAAATAGCAAATGGACAGTTTCAATAATTAATATATTGCATATTGGTGGTTATTCACAGTACAAGATGCAGACATAATATCCTGTCCACAAACACTGTTAGCACAAATCTTCTCACTGAATTAAAATAGCTATATATCTATCCAATTTTGTATATACAGATAAAAAAAAAAAATGGTCCTTTACTTATATCGCTTTTTTTTGTTTAGTTTTGTCAGAGATGGGTACTCCACTGTCATTTAAATATTATAGGTGCATGAATTCAGCAAAATAATCCAATATAGTGCAGTAGTTCATAATTGTAGTGGGTTATCCACAGAACTGGCAACGTCAGAAGTTGTTGACTTGAGTTTTCCATAGCTCAGCATATTAATATGGCTTCAGTTTTTATACCTTGCTTTTATACTTTTCTGCTGGATGTCAAGACCAAGACAAAGCAAGACCTATATAACAAAAAATGTAACTTTTGTATCTGACAAGGTCAGTCAAATCCCTTCAGGATTTACCTTGTACCGCAGATTGTAAATCCCTTGTCGGTGTCAGCCATGTCAATGAGTCATGGCTCTTGCTTGACCAATTTGCTCTCTGTGAAAGACTGAGAGAATGTTCTCTCTCCACATGACTCTCCTTAGGTATACTCTGTACTGTTCATCACTTTTCTCTGTGGCCCCATGATCTCCTTGATCGGTAAATTTGGAACACAACTGAGTTACAGGATATTACACTATAGGTTCTTCCATGTCCTGAGTCTTCACTGACCTTGAAAGGCTAGGGCCTGAAGATACTGCTTTTAAGAACACAGTCTAAAACTACATTTAATGAAATTGAGAATACTTCTGACAAAGAAAAGCTTTCTTTACAATAAACTGACAAGGGCTGGGTAGATAGATTGGTGGTATAAGTGCCTGCCTGGCAAGCATAAGGACCAGTTTCAGTATCCAGTACCACATGCCCTGCTGGCAGGCACCACACCAAGCTGGCCCCTGAAACCTGGTGTGGTAGTGCACATTATAGGAGGATTACTACAAGTCTGAGCTGCACAGTGAGACCCTGTACCAAATAAATAAAAGATTAAAAATAAGAATAAAATAAAATAGACTGATGACATTAGACTGTATTTTAAAAATTTAAAAGTTGTAAGGCTCCAAACTATGGCAGGAAAGCACAAACTAAAACCTCTTGCCAATCTCTAACTGTATTAATTAAAATCTGTACTGCCTCAACAAGAGCAAATCTATGATAGACTAAGATCTATCATAGATTTATAGAATTTTGATTCTGCTTAAAAAAAATCTCAGGTTTTCTAGGCTTGGTACAAATAACAACACGTACATACTTGTCGTGCCCCAGTTTCAAACACAGTACCTAAAACTCTGTACTTGCCTAAATGATAAGGAGCATCAACTATTATAGTATTTGGTCTGACTTCGTAGTTCCTGACCCAAGAGTTTCTAAGACCCTTGGAATCTCCAGAGTGCAGTTGGTCTTTTATATGCTCATGTGATAACTGTGATAAGTCCCCAGGATGGTGGCTAGTCACTGGAAAGATGAACACACAATTACAGGAGTGAAACTGTCAGTCCTAAACACTTGTGTCCCTAATCTCCAGAAGAGGGGTACAGGTAGTTGATCCAATCATGAATGACCAGTGATTTTGTCATTTGTGACTATGTAAGGAGACCTCAAAAAAAACCCTGAATAATGGAGTTAAGAGTCCTTTTAGGTTAGGGAAAGCATCTATATGGTGGTACAGTGACACATACCTAAAACTCTAGAGAAGCTCCTTCAACTAGAGGCCTTCCATTCTTTATCCTTTGGTACTTTTCATCTAGTTGTTCATTTATATCCTTTAAATAAACTGCTAATAGTAGGTGAAACATTTCCCTGAGTTCCTTGAGCCATTATACTAAAATTATTGAACCTAAGAAGGGTTGTGAGAATCCCTGATTTGGAGCCAACTCAAAAAGTAGCAGATGGCCAGCATTTGTGATTGGCATCTGAAGTAGGAGATGAGTCTTAGAGAACTCAGCCCTTACCTTGTGCAGTCACCATTAACTGAGTAGTTAATGTCACAATCAAACCAAGTTTTGGAACATGAAGACGTCCACAGAAAACTGGAAAATTACTTGGTATAGTGTCACAAGTGTTATAAATAGAAAGTTTTTCAGTGTGTCATCTTTGAACCTTCTAAGATTTTTTTTTTTTTATGTATTTAATATAGGCTCTACAGGGTCTCACTATGGAGATCAGACTCATAGTGATTCCTATTTTCAGCCTTTCAAGTGCTGAGATTACAGGTGTGCACCACCACGCCCAGTCTCAGTCACCTCTTAACAAGCCCTGAGGGTGGAGCTGGCATGCCAGGGATCAAGCCTGGCTGCTGTGCTCTGCCTCAGCAGGCGCTCTAGGACCTGAGCTATCGGGCTAGGTCTTAAACCTGCTAAATAGAGTTTGGACCTTAGAAGACCAGTGGTCTAAAAAAGAAATCTAAAAAAAAGAAACTTATCTACCAATCTTACTAAACAGAATATACCTTTCTGGTAGTGTCTTCACAAGAAGCAGGGGTATTTTTCATCCTAGAATTCTATTTGTATTCTTTATATAAAGAAGACACATGCATTTCCAATCTCTGGATGGGTAAGATTTTTCATTTAACACAGAAAACTAACATAACTTAGCAATGTGGATCTTATATGTTGTTTCAGATTTTCCTTAATGTGACATACAAAGGATGACTTATACTAGGGCAAGGAAATAAAAGAGAATACTCTAGGATTGGGGTAGGAAATGTACATACGCTTTTTCAATGTTGAATTTTTACTCATAGTTGCATCATTCACTAGAATCATTGCTTGGATGTATTCTGTTAAGAAAAATAAATAAATAAATGAAAGCAATCAACATCACCATCTTTATTCACATACCAGCTACTATGCTAAATAACATATATTTCATCTTATTTAATTTTTTTTTAACTCTTTAACATATATTTACTAAATGTATCTTTTTTAAATTTGAAATAATCCCATGGAGTCAGACAGCCCATAGTAGATTTCCAGACTTGTTCCTGTGCAGCAAGTTGAATCTTTTTTCAAATTTATTTATTTGTATTTTAACTTGAAGAGTGAAAAATAGAAGCAAAAACAAAGAGAACAAATGACATTAACAGGGTAACATACAGTGATACATATGTTACAGATTTTCACAACATGGATGGCTAATTATATATATATATTTTTTTTTTCTTTTTGAAATAAAACAATCCAACACAGATCAGCAGCCCACAATAGAAGTGGGTTATCCAAAGAAGTTGTTGACTTGAGCTATTCACAGCTCATTATATTAATATAACTTTATTTTATATACCTCCATTTTTATACTTTTCTGCTGGATGGTTAAGACCGAGTTAAAGCAAGACCTATATAACAAAAACTGTAACTTTTGTATCAGATAAGGTCAGTCAGGTACCCTCAGGGTTTATCCTGTAACCCTGTACTGCTCTTTGTAGATCCCTTGTCAGTGTCAGCCTTGTGGATGAGTCACGGCCATTGCTTGATCAATTTGCTCTCTGTGGAAGTCTGAAAGAAAGTTTTCTCTCCACATGACTCTCCTTAGGCACACTATATACCATCAATCACATTCCTCTGTGGCCCCATAATCTCCTTGATCAGAAAATTTGGGGCATTACTGAGTTCCATGATGTTACAGTACAGGTTCTCCTATGTCCTGAGTATTCACTGACCTTGAAAGGGTAGGCCCAAAATGTTGGCTGACCTTGAAGCCTTTCTTTTTCTCCAATTTTTAATCTGCAAACTTAGGTTGTTAACCCACCAGAAGAGAAGTTTATTATTACCCTTCAACATATGCAGTTCAGTTTATTAGTCTAAATATCAGACATCATAGGCATAACATGGAACATGTGTTTTCCATCAAGTGTTAAGATACTAAACTCTAAATCCATACAGAATATGAAGAAAAAAATTAACAAAAATAGGAATGAATGCTTACATATATTTACATAGATATTTAGAAATCCATCCATATACAGCATGGTAGCATTGTAGCATGACTATCTTGTGACATTTTTTTGGTCTTATTTTTCATTTACTACCCTTTAAAAAAGGGCAATGTAGTAATAGCTGGTATGTCATGACAAGAAGTGCATATTTAGAAGACCAGAATGGCAGGCCTTTGGAGTGTGACCCTTCTATTATACTTTGTTAAATTCAGTGTAGCTTGGTTCACAGGTATCAGCAGATATAGTTAGTTGGGGTGAGAATCTTACCACTTAACTGCTAGTTTCAAAAATCTAATGTTTCTTAGGATCATTGTCTTATCCATTTAGTGTATGTAAGTATCTTATTTAATCTTTACATCTCTCCTAACAGGTTCTTATGATTATTTGTATTAAAGAAGCTATATATTCTAACTAATCCAGATACAAGTAGTAGATCTGAACTAAAACTTACATATATCTGATTCCTGAAAGACTGAGAAAGAATATCAAAATGATAACAGCACTTTTAAAATAAATGAATACAAGTCTGGGTGTGGTGGCACATGTCTTTTATATTAGCATCTAGGATGGTTAGGCAGAAGGCCAGCCTGGAGTACATTAATCAGTTGAGGACCAACCTGAATTACATGGTGAGACCCTATCTCAAAGCCCAAAATTAAAGTTTATTAATTAATTAATACATAATACATTAATGTCATAAAAACAAATATTAGAAGTATTAAGAATAGTTTGGGAGGGGCAGAGAAGATGGCTCAGTGGAATAAGTGCTTCACTGGCAAGCGCCAGGGTCTGAGTTCAATACCCGGCTCTGCAAAAAAAAAAAAAAAAAAAAAAGAAAAAGAAAAAAACTGATCTAAATGGACAGTAAGTACATACAAGAATAGTTTGGGAGAGGCCAGTGAGATAGCTCAGTAGACTAAAGAACCTCCTTAGGCCAGCTTAGGCAAGCACAGGAATCACAGTTCTGTTCAAATTAGGCAAAATATAATTACATGTACTTTTAGGTTATTTAAGTTTATTTTGGTGCAACTGAACCCAGAAGCCTCCTACCTGCTAAACACATGCTCTACCACTGAGCTTATTCACAGTATGCCAAAAAAAATTGTGCACATTTCAGCAGGTGACCATACTAATGAATGTCAAAAAGCCACTATTTTGAGCCTCTCTTATATTTATAGAGGCCAAAGGAAACTTGTATTAATCTCATGATGCTTTAATAAATTAGTATTAAAATATTTATCTGTATAAGTTTTTCTTATCCCAATGTATAGATATTTTTGGTACTAAGAACTGAACTCAGGATGTGCTTGCCAGGCAGGCACTGTATCACTGATCTATATCCTTGGCTAAGATGTATACTTTTGGTACTCTGTATATGTAAGAACAAACTGAAAATTAAAGACAACAAAAACAAAAAACAAGTTGTTTGAATTATGAGGTCATGAATAATTTTTAAATAATTTTCTTTTTTTAATATTTCTTATAGGGCTGGGTGTGGTGGCACATGCCTGTAATCCTAGCACTGGGAGGCTGAGACAGGAGGATTTTTGTGAGTTCGAGACCAGCCTGAGCTACAAAGTGAGCTTGAGGCCAGCCTGAACTGCATAGTGAGACCCTGTCTCAAAAAGACAAAAAAATATATATTTTTTATATATATGCCAAATATTACACAATTATTTTGGCAACATCCTCCTCCTCCCCTCATCAAAGACACAAGAGTTTTAAAAAAAAAAAGTAGTCTAAGATAAAAAGAAGTAAGTAGCTATTATTCACAAGTAATCAGATTCATCCACTTTTACAATGTCCATGGGCCTGACACTTCTCCCTCCTGGTCCCAGTGAGAATTTGTAGCAGGGCTGCACAAGAGGAGATAAGAGGAACCAAAATGCAGCCAGTCTTGAAAGACAGCCAATAGGCATCCTGGCCCACCCTTATGGATAGGGTGGTATCCTTGAGCTCTGGGTCAGGGCCAAGTGTTCCTGACCAGCCATACAACCCCTTGGTCCCTGGTGCCCTGGCTGACACTTGTCTACGGATTTGATAAAATCAAGTTTTTACAGCAGAACAACAACAACAAAAAGCAAGGATTAGGTTTTATAAAAAATGAAATTATTTGGTTTTTAAAACAGTACTGTTAAAATTACAGTGCTATAATTGCTTAAGCTTACTGAAGTCTTTTTACTTCTTCATACCTTTATTTGTGGCAGATCCATCTTTGATCTTTTGTTTCAGTGAATGCAACACATTTTGTACTTTTTCAAATATGAAGTCCACTTTTCCATCATCTTCTAGCTCCATCCAGAAACTTCTTGCGTCACCTATAATAAAAAGAAATGAATGGTCTAAGAGTTTAATAGAAACAGACTAATTTCCTCAAGGCACTATTACTGAAAGATCTATTTATTTCTCAATAAAAAATCAATATTCAATTTGTCACTGTCCTGAAAAAAATTATAGTCATGTCTCCTTTTAAGGAACTACAAAAAATATATTAAAGTATTGCCTCTATTTCTCTTATCTTAAAAAAATATGTGTGATCTGGGGCTGTGGCTCTGTGGTAGTATTTTGTTACTATGCATGAGGGCCTGAGTTCCACCCCCAACACCACATATATAAAACACACACGCACTCCTATGTCTTCAAGGACACTACAAAGGGTAACTTTAATATAGAGTAGTACTGAGGCATATGCATAGATAACATGCATTTTTAAAGTTTCAGGGATACAACCTATAGCAAATATAGAAGTAATTCCAGAATGAATTATCTCATATAACTAATATCCAAAAATACTGCTTTCTTTAGTCCTGGGGATTCAATGTGGGAGTGTTCTATCAGTGATATATATCCCTAGACTTATTAAAACTCTTTTGAGGCAAGGTCTTGCTGAATTTTCCATCTGTCCTTGAACATGTGAATCTCCTGTTTCTGCCTAGTGACTACCTGGGTTCACCAGTACAAGTATGTGCCACCATGCCTGCCAATACTGCTTCTAGAAAAACTGCTTATATAAGTTTTCACTATATGCAACTCAGCCAGTACTTCCGATACCAATGGTTTTTTGCAAGCAACATCATGTAAAGGTAACTTTTCTTTTTTCCTTTTTAAAATATGGCCTTGTTATGCAGTTCAGAATGGCCTTGGGTTTTTAAAATACTTTTAAAAATATATTTAGTACAGGATCTACAGAGTCTCACTATATAAATTAGACTCATAGTGATTCTCCTGTTTTCAGCCTCCTAAGCAATGAGATTACAGGCTCACTACCACACGCAGTCTCAATCAACTTCTCAGCAGGCCCTGAGGGTGGGGTCAGCACAGCACGCAGGGGACTGAACCCTGGTCCCTGCACCTGCCTAAGCACATGCTTTAATCCACTGAGCTATCTGGCTGGCCCTAATATTTATATTTTTGAAAGGTCACTTGAGAGGGTTGGGATTGATAAAGTGATATAGTGCTTGCCTAGGAAGACCACCTGTGTAGCAGTTAGTAGACTAATAGGAAAAGAACCTAAAATACACACACACACACACACATATGTGTGTATGTCATAGATAATGTATATATATATCATATACATACATAGAGTATACCAAAAATGTATGTATCAGAGAAAGAAAAGTTTGAAATACATTTTAACACTAAATTTATTTATCTTTATTTTTTATTTTTTTTTGGTGGAACTGGTGGTTGAACTCAAGGCCTTGCACTTGCCAGGGAAGTGCCTATTCCACTGAGCCATCTCCCCAGCCCCTAAAGTTTTTTTTTTTTTTTTTGGAGAACTGGGGATTGAACTCAAGCCCTTTGCCAGGCAAGCACTTATTCTATTGAGCCATCTCCCTGGCCCCTTTTTTGGAAATAGTTTTTTTTTTTAATTATCTTTTTTAACACTAAATTTACTGAAGCATCATGAAATTAACTTACCTCTGGCCTCAAAACTTACAAGTAGTACTCAAGAGTGGCAGCCATTAGCTTTGAAGACATATATTAGTAGAGTGAACTGCTAAAGTGTGCATACATTTTCGGATGGTCTGTCTCCATATATATTTTTTTGTTTTTCTTTGCCTTGATAAACATTAAACTCTAAACCTCCAACCTTACAAGAGAGGCAGAATCTTCACAAAGAGACCTGCTCCTTGGGGTCCTAATTCACACTGGGAAAATCATCTTTCCCAAGGTATTTTCCACCTAGTTAGGGTTGCTGCCTTGAACTTACCATAAGCCTCCTGCTTCAGCCTCCCAAGTGCTGGGACTACAGGTCTGTGCCACCATGCCCGGCCCAAATACATAGTTTTTGTGTTAATTAAAAATTAACTAATTGAGCCGGGCTCTATAGGTCAGTGGTGTGAGGCCCTGGATTCAGCCCTAGTACTATACACACAAAACAAAACTTTTAGACTCCTAAGTAGCCTCAGGAGTGATGTTTCCCTGTTAACCACTCTGGCCTGATGTGTACTACATGAGATAAAGCCTACTTTAATTCCTCATGGGTTTCAAGGTTTGAAACAAATGGAATGTGAGAGGACAGACAGAATGGATGACAAGTAGTACATAAGGGGTAAACAGAGCTGAGAGGAAGGGTTGTATGCATCATGCTAAACAACTTTACTTGTATAGAAGACTACTCAAGAGGTGTTAAGTACCTTATCATGTGAACAGGTTATACTTCTTGGATCACTCTGTAACAAGTGGTGGTAAAGGCCTGTAATCCTAGCACTTATGGAGGTTGAGACAAAAGGATCACAAGTTTGAGTCACATGTGGGAAACTTACTGAGACTGTCTCAAATACAGTAATAGTAATAATGGGTCTGGGATGCAGCTTGGTGCAAAAGTTCAATTGCCAGTAACAAAACAACATTCAGAAGGTAGTAGGAGGTATTAAGAGTGATTTCTGTCTCAAGGAACCATACAGCTAGTAGTACTATTCAATCAGGTGCAAAATGAAGGGAACAGGTGACAATTCAAGAGGAGAAGGAAGAAGGGAGATATGCAACAGGGAAGGAGGCAGAAAGACAGTGTACATGCACATGCAGATTACTACTCAGACATAAAAAGGATGAAATTCTACCCTTTGTGACAGTACATAAGTAGGATATTACAGTAAGTGAACTAAGCCAGGCATAGAAAAGGTAGTACTGTATGATCTCACTCATGTGGACTCTAAAACTGCTGATCTCAAAGAAGCTGACAGAATACTGGTCACCAGAAGCTGGAGAGAGTAGGGAGGAGACAGCGATGCGTAAAGATTGATGAACATATTCTAACTTACAGTTAAGGTATTCTATTGCACAGTAGGTAACTACAGATAAATACATTTCAAAAGAAGCTACAAAATATTTTCTGAATGTTTTCCCCACAAAGAAATATGTACACCTAATAAACTTTAGAGTATACACCATAAATACATACTTTTCTCTTTTGGAGTCAGGATCGCACTGTGTGATAGAGATTGGCCTTGAACTAACTATATAGCCCAGACTGGCCTTGAACTTACCATAAGCCTCCTGCTTCAGCCTCCCAAGTGCTGGGACTACAGGTCTGTGGCACCATGCCCGGCCCAAGTACATAGTTTTTGTGTTAATTAAAAATTAACTAATTGAGCCGGGCTCTATAGGTCAGTGGTGTGAGGCCCTGGATTCAGCCCTAGTACTATACACACAAAACAAAACTTTTAGACTCATTCAACACTGTCCTGCCTGGCGTTTGTTTCTTTACATGAGATCAGTAAGAATACGGACAAGTGTGATTTTTTTATAGTATATGTTGGAAACTGTCAGCAATTTTCTGAACCACTATTTTTCAAATGGTATCACAAGACATTGTTAATCACATATGGAAAAGGTACAAGTGGAAAGTAGACCAAAAAATAAATCTTAATGTAACTGTAAAATTTGATGAGTTCAGATCCCACATTCCAACTGACTTAAGAGCCAAGGAGAGAGTACAGAGGCTTAAGTGCCTGCTTCACAAGGTCCTGAGCTCAGTCCCTGATACCAAAACAAAAATGAAACAAAACAAAACAACAAAGAAAACTGTCTGGGCCAACAGACTTTTAAGGAATGAATACTTGTTCAGTTTTGGAATCATAATAGAAAAATATCAACAACTGTATGAAAAGAAAAGACTTTCCAACTTCCTGTGTCAAACTTCTTTGTCTTTGACATTTCAAACATGGCAACATAACCCAGTAGTTTGAATGCAGGAGCAAATATGAGAATATCTCTCCTACTAAGCTAGGTTTAAAAGATACTCGTACTGATGTAAAACAACACTATCCTTATCTGAAGAGTTACTTTTTCTTACTTTTAACATGTTGAATTTGTTCTTTTCTTAAAAATGAGCCAATTACTATATTTGAAACTTTTTGTTTCAACTTCTAACATAGTTAACTATTAACAGATATTATATAAACAAAAATAATTTAGGGTTTTCAATACTCTAAAGAGTATTTAAGTTCCAAGACCAAGAAAAGTTTGAGGACTACGGCCTACATCATGACAGTGAAAATATACTCTATGGTAGCAAAACTATTCTGTATAATACGTTATAATTTGTCAAAATGCATAAAATTTTAAAGAGTAAAGAATGAGCTTTAATGTATATAAGTTTTTAACTTTTTTTTTTTTTTTGGTGGAACTGGGGATTGAACTCAGGCCCTTGAGCTTGCCAGAGAATTGCTTATCCCATCTCGCCAGCCCAAATTTTTAAAAAACAAAAAAATTTAGGAAGTCAGGAATACAATCTGTAAAAGAATGTAACTGCTACAAATGCATAAATAACCCTCACTGAAGGGCAAAAAAGATGCTGACTCTGGAACAGATTTATAATTCTGAAAATGCTATACATATAGATTGGAATTGAACAATTAAGTGAATGGATGACAGGTAGTAAAAACCGAGTTTCTCACCACTGGAGGGTTCTCACTACTGGAGTGGGAGTTTACAGATAGATAAACAAGGAAAGAAGACTAAAATGAGCCATGTGGCAAGGGACTAGAGTTGGAAACACATAAATTCTTATGAGTTTAATATTAAGTTACAAATATTTATAAATATGTGCATTTATACTTGTTATAAGCAAATATTTCCCTACTTTATCAGATGAGTGGGCCTCTAAGCAAGAAACCCATTAAGACTCTTGCTGCCCAGATCTTGATTTCTAATAAAAGGAACCACAGCTCATCCAAGAAATGGCTGATTCAAGGACTGGCATAAGGAAAACACAACATGAGCCTTAAATGTTTCATAGTATTAGAAAATAAAGTGTCAAAAAATAAAAACAAACAAGTAGTACTGGATTCTAATGCAAAGTATAAAACACATATCCACTGATGTAGATATATCTATTAATATAAATACAACTACTGATATATAAGTGACTAAACAGGTAACTGAAGAGATACAAATCTCTCTTGCAGGATTCTAAATAATTCATGTAGATATCCTACTCTCAAGGAGCGAAAGTACTTCTTACATATGGGGCACAAATAATGATTTACTTCCAAAAGGTACAGTAAGAAATAGAAAATAAACAGTAATCTCACAGGGGAAAAAAGTGGATAACACATCCTGTGTTAGTCAGGTGATAAAGCTTAGTATGTGATGAAAATGGCATTTTACATCCATGACCTTACTCCACAAAATGTATAATCCTAGTCTAGTCATGAGAAAAATCACACAGTAATTCCATCAGAGGGGTATTCCACAAAACAGATATAAAATCACACAGTAAGAGTCAGACATGAAAAGTAAATATAGTATAATATTCCAGATAGAATCCTCAAAAATAATAAAATACATGTAAGCTTTAATTAACTATAGATGTTAGTAAATAATGAATGTGTCAATATGGTTTGTTAATTTAACATGTACCATCTAAATGTAAGGTGTCATACTCAGGTGAAGCTAAGTGATGGGCATATGGTGACTCTTTGAACTATTTCTTTACTATGAAAATTTTAAAAATTTGTTTCTAAAAAAGTCAAGTCTATTTTTTAAAAACATTAGAAGCTGGGTACAGAGGCACAGAGCTGTAGTGCTGGCACAAGAGAGTCCAAGATAGGACAGTAACCAAGTCCTGTCTCAACAATTTAGTGAGACTCTATCTCAAAATAAAAAATAAAAAGGGTCTGAGATCTACCTCTGTGTGATGGACCTGAATTCAATCTCTAGTATCATTAAAAAATTTTAAAAAACATCAGAGCTCTTACTTAGCATTACTGCTTATCAATTAATTATGAATATAGTCAAAACTGGAACTTTATTCCCTCTAATTAAGAAAGGTCACTTACAAAGAAAAACTGAAAATTCCACAATATAGTTTGTCTATAAGTTGTAAACATAAAATATAACGTGTTCTTGAACCTACCATTTTTTTCTCCCATCTTTTGGTGTTGCTAGTAGATACAAAATTTTTCAAAATTAAGTTTATCAACTGAATGATATGAATCACACTGGTGAGGATATAACTGGAATCCAACAATTGTCTCCAAAATCTGCAGTCTTCAGAGAAAATAAATCATTATGCCATTTTAAACACAACAGAACTTTCTTTGATACTTCAAACTGTGGATGAAGAAACTTTCAAGAAGGAATACTAGTCCCAACAAAAGTCTGGCTTCTGCATCTTCATCAGGTATTTATAGTAGTATCACATCAAATTATAGTATCTTTTCAAAACGAACTCCATCTTTTGGTCCACGAATGCATGAGACATTCTGTAAGGAAAACAATAAAGAATGATACATATTTGTAAAGCACAAAACATAAAGGAAAAAAGATATTGTTAGAATAACAATTCTATGTTTTAAAACAGTATAAATCATTATAAAAACACAAGTAAAAAATATGCAAAATATCAAAATTACTGATAATTGAGAATTACTCATAACTCTGTCATCAATATTTAACATATTTGTTGAATAACACATACTATTAATCAACAATTAAACAATTCCTAGGGCTGGCGAGATAGCTCAGCAGACTAAGGGCCTGCTTAAGCAAGCGCAGGGGCTGGAGTAAGATCCCTGGCATCATATGCCATGCCGGCCCCACCCCAGGGGAGGGTGAGGCAGTGACCAAGTCCCAGTTTTATGCCACATGCCTGTAATCCCAGTGCTGGGGAGGCTGAAAACAGGAGGATCACTACAAGTCTGAGCTATGCAGTGAGACCCTGCACACAAGACAAAAAATAAACAACTCCTATAAGTACTTTAAAACATCCTAATTAGGAACAAAAACGCTGCCTCATAAGCTGTAATGAGGATAAAACTTAACTATATAGAATAGTGCCTAACAGGTGAAGGACTCAACAAATGTTACCAATTAATATTGTTTCAGGATATAATTTCAAAACAAAATCTGAGTATTACTATACATAAATCTTCATACTATTTTACCAGTAACATTGTACACTCTCCCTTGTTAATATTTTTATATGACTAAATGGCTATATAATATAATTGTGTAAATAATCCACACATTAAAGATTTTATAAATTAATGAATAACATAAACTCCATATTGGATAATTAGATTGTTTGAATTTTTGAGATTTTTTTTCAGTATGATGACCCTAAATAAAAATTTTTATGCATATCTGATTATTTCCTTAAGATATACCCTTAGAGGAAGAAGAAAATGGTCAAAAAGCCCTACATTCTCAAAATATAAGTCACCAAGTGATAAATTCTACCATTTCCACACTAATTCATAAAATATTAGCACACTTAAAATATATATGCTCACTGTGAACACAAAAATACCCTATGTACAAAATGTGTTAAGCCTGTCTGGGGAAAGTAGGCAGATGACAAGCTACAAAGGAAATGCCAACCATAATAATAACAAAAAAAGGATGGGCAGGAAACCACACAAAAAGACAAATACCTGAAATCTGAAGAAAGTACAACATGAAAATGAAAACAAGCTTACCAGACTGATAAGCTGTAATAAGAAGAAGAGAATCCTGAAAATAATTTTAATTATATTTGATATCCTCAATGATCTAACAAAGGAAACCTCACCCATGAACAAATATATGATTTCAAAAAATAAGCAATTAAACATGGACTGTTCTGAAGAACCACATGATGTAAAGACTGGCAACCTGAAAAGGTTGAGTTCAGTACTTCTTGGAGAATACAGAACAAAGAAATAAGAGGAAATATTAAAGACGGACTACTATATAGGTGAACAAATCAGGACCAAAAAATTTCTCAGAACTGGTAAACACATAAGCCCTGAGTACAAGCAGATTAATACATGCCACTAGACCATCTGTGATGAACTTCAATATACCAAGAATAAGGAGAGTCTCCAAACTTCAGGAAAAACCTGTATTATCTAAGAGGAACAAGTAATCAGACTGGTAATGAAGCTTCTTACCAGGAATGCCAAATGCATAAATAAATATGAAACCAGAATACTATTTCTAGTCAAAGGTATCTTTTGATACTGTAACACAAAGACTTGTGGAGATATTCAAGAGTCACCCAGAGACAGAGAGAACTAAAGTAAGTACTTTATGAAAAAAAAATTAACAAGGGTGTGGTAGGGCATGGTGGCACATGCCCATAATCACAGTATTCTAGGAATTTGAGGCAAGAAGACTACAAATGTAAACCCAGTATAGGCAATTTAGAAATTTACAGAAACCATTCAATTAGGAAGTTAGAAAAAACAGCTGGGGGTGATAGTGCATGTCTATAATTCTAGCACTTTGGGAATTTGAAGCAGGAGGATTCAAAGTTCAAGTCTATCCAGGGCAAGGCAGCAAGACTTGAAGAGGTGTAGAGTGCTAGAGTCCTGGATTGAATCCTAAGTCCTGGAAGGAGAGGGAGAGTGAGAATGAGAGTGAATGAGAGTGAGAGTAAGAGAGGGAGTGAGTGAGAGAGTGAGTGAGAGAGTGAGAGATACAGAGAGACAGACAAAGACAGACACAAAGGAAGGAAGACAGACAGAGGGAAAGAAAAGTAGAAGACCTACAAAATAACAAATGAAGGGGCCAGGGAGATGGCTCAGTAGAATAAGCACTTCCCTGAAAGCTCAAGGGCCTGAGTTCAAATCCCGGGTTCTACAAAAAAAAAAAAAAAAAAAAAAAAAAAAAAAAAAAAAAAAAAAAAAAAAAAAAAAAGACATGATAGTTTCAAATATTTTAAGGTTAAAACAGTTTTATTGAAATGCCTAAATAAACTGAACAATTTTCTAGGAAGATACAAACTACTAAGGAAGCTCAAAAAGTAAAAATCCTAAGAAGATGAATTAAGTATACAACAAAATTGAGAGGGACATGTCAATACATCTCAGCCCTCAGTACTAGCTCCATTAAGTTTCAATGATAAATTACACAAGAAACTTCAAGAAATTTGTAATTTCTATTGAAATTACATAGGATACACATGTAAAGGACCTAAAGAAAAACAGGTTTTTAAAAGAAATCGTATTCCCTGCACCGCCGGCGACAGATCCAGAGAGCAAAACTCAGACACCCGCGCAAGTGAGACTCTCTACTGTGCCCCCGCAACCCCTAAAACTCCCCAGAGTTCCCGCCCTCTAAACCCGCCAAGCAATGAGAATTTTTGTGACTCTCCCAGCACCTGATCCAGCCCAGCATCGCCCGGTGAGTGTGTGGGAGAGCTTCAGCGCTCCCCGGTGCTTCCTAGGCCAGGGGCACACAGTTGTGCCAGAAGGGCTGAAGCAAAAAGGAGCTGAACACAACAGCTAGATCCAGGCCAGACATAACGGGATAAATTCAAACTTAATTCATCTGCACCCGAATCTCATTACGTGCTAAGGTTATAAATGCACAAATGGCCACCAGCAAGAGACCTAGAGTAGATAAGTCAGGCACCTGTGTGAGTGAAACTCTTTAATGTGCCCCCCCACCCCAAATGCTGCAACTCCCCAGAGCCCCTGATCCAAACCCTGCTGAGAACTTCCAAGACTCTCCCCAACCGCATCACCCCAGCTTGGCCAAGGGAGTGTGTGAGATAACTTCCGGCTTCCTCATGCTGCCAGCATGAGACACAGCAAAGCTCAGGCACCTGTGTGAGTTTGACTTTCTACTGCGCACCGGCAACCCCGGTAGCTCCTTGGAGCCCCTGCCCCCGAGCCCGCCAAGCAAGTGAGAATTTTTGTGACTCTTCTGGCCCCTGATCCAGCCCAGCATGGCCCGGTGAGTGTGTGGGAGAGCTTTGGCACGCCCCGGTGCTCCCTGGGTCAGAGGCACAAAACAGGGAAAACACAGGCTGACAGTTGTGCCAGAAGGGCCCCAGCAAAAGAAGTTGAACACAACAGCTAGATCCAGGACAGGCACAACTGGATAAACTCAAACTTAATAGATCTGCATGTGAATCTCATTATGTGCAAAGGTTATAACTGCATCAAAGCTCTACATCAAAGAGGTCAGTGCTATAAAAATTGACAAAGACAAGGGGCAAACTGCAATCTCAGGTCTCAAGCCCACCCATGATAAGTGCAGAAGACACTAGCTCAGCTGAAGTGAATAAATTAACAGAGTCAGAAGCAAAGAAACAACAGCAGAAAGGTACAGAAGAACTCAGACCAGAATTAATGCCTGAAATAAAAAAAGAAATTTGTGAATACAGAGCATCTGAAGTAAAGAATCAAATGCAGAAACATATGGGGGAAACCCAATGCCAACCCAGAACAAGTGCAGAGAACACTATTCTAGCTGAAACGTGAATTAATGACGTCGGAAGCAAAGAAACAACAGCAGAAAGGTCATGAGGAACTCAAGGCAGAAATAATTTCTGAAATAAAAAATGAATTCTTTGAAATCATAGCACTGGAAGTAAAGAATCAAATATGGACATATATGGAAGAAACCCAATTTGAAAAAACTCTGCAGTAGAAGAATTAATAGCTACCTCTAAAGAAGACACTGATAAAAAAAAAATAGAGATTAGAAATATGATGGGTTCTTGGAATGAGCAATACACAAAAGAAATAGAACACATGAAGCAGTCAAAGAGATATAGAAGAACTTAAAATCTCAATCATGAGTCTACAAAACCGTTTGAGTGAAAGCAAAGACAAGAGTTTCAGATCTTGAAGATGCTGGTGCAGCTAGTGAAAAGGTAAGAAAGGATCTCTTAAAAACAATGAGGATGCAGGAAAAAAATAATCCATCACCTGCAAGACAATGCCAAGATGAACAATGTGAGATTAATAGGCATCAATGAGAAAAAAGGAGTCAATACAAATGATATAAAAAGAATATGGGCAGAAGTAATAGCAGCAGACTTCTCATATATGAGGAAACAATCTAACACGCAGGTAACCAAAGCATACAGAAAACGAAATAACTTCAACCCAACTAAAAACACACCAAGACGTGTAATAGTCAAGGTCCCAGAAATCCACAAGAATGATATGCTGAAAGCTGCTAAAGAAGCAGACCACATTTCAAGGAAAACTCCTGAGAATTACAGCCGACTTTCTCATGAAAGCAAGGAGAGCATGTGGCAGAGTACTTCAAGTCCTCTATGAAAACAAATTCCAGCCCAGACTACTACACCCTGCAAAACTCTCTTGCTAGTTTTATGGAGAAGAAAAATACTTCCATGACAAAGAACAACTAAAGAATTTTGTGATGACAAAGCTATCCCTACACAGGTTACTGGAAGATGTTCTACAGAGGGAACACAATGACCAGAACTCCATGAATGAGAATGGAAGGAATCCACTAAATAGGACAAACAATTAAACACAGGACAAAAAGGAGTAAAGAACAGCAGGTAAATAACATGACAATCATAAGCCACACATTTCAATTATAACCATCAATGTAAATGGACTCAATTCACCAATTAAGAGAAATAGACTGGCACAGTGGATTAGGAAACAAAATCCAACAGTATGCTGTATACAAGAAACACATTTAAGTCAAAAAGACAATCATAGGCTTAAACTAAAAGGATGGAAAATAAAACTACATGTCGCAGCACCTCAGAAAAAAGCAGGGGTAGCAACTCTGTTTTCAGACAGTCTCAACTTCAAACCAAAAAGGATCAAATAAAATAAAGAAGGTCAGTATATATTGGTTCGGGGAAAAGTTCAAGAGGAAGAGATAACAGTCATAAATATCTATGCATCCAAACACAAGAGCACCCAACTATGTAAGGCAAACCTTAACGGACATGAAAAATCTAATATTCAAGACCACAATCTTAACAAGAGACCTTAACAACCCCTTATCTCAAAAAGATAAGTCAACCAGACAAAAAATTACCAAAGAAGTAGTAGAACTGAACCACAGCTTCGAACAAATGGACCTGTTGGTCATATACAGAATATTCCACCAACCACAGCTGAATACACATTTTTTTCAGCTGCAAATGGGTCATTTTCAAAAATAGACCACATACTAGTCCATAGATCATGCTTAAGTATATGCAAGAACACAGAAATTATCCCATGCATATTACCTGATGACAGTGCAATGAAAACAGGAAATAAGCAACAAAAGAAACCAGGAAAAAAAAAACAAACAAACCAAATACGTGGAAATTAAACACCCTACTCACCAATCAATGGGTTACAGATAAAATTAAACAAGAAATTCAACAATATCTACAACTCAATGAAAACTCAACCATAACTTAGCAGAATTTATGAGATGCGATGAAAGAAGTTCTCAGAGGGAAAACTATGTGAACTCACATATTAGGAAAACAGAACGAAGGGCCAGGGAGTTGGCTCAGTGGAGTAGGAAAACAGAACAGGAACAAATAAACACCCTAATGGTGTACCTCTGACATCTGGAAAAGGAAGAGCAAACCAAACCCAGAGCCCAAAGACAGGAACAAATCATAAAGATTAGAGCAGAAATTAATTCAATTGAGTTGAAGGAAACAGTTTAACAACGAATCAAAAAGCTGGTTCTTATTAAATAAAAGACTTATTAAATAAAATCAGTAAGCCCTAGCTAACCTCATCAAAAAGAGGAAAGAAAAAATTCAAATACAAGTAATAAGGAATGAAAAAGGTGAACTCACCACAGACCCAGAGGAAATTCAGGAGATTACCATTAGCTACTTCAAGAATCTTTATGCTCAAAGAATAGAAGACACAGAAGAAATGGACAGATTCCTCGAAAGGTACAAATTACCAAAACTGAATCAAGAAGATAGAATAACTTTCAATACTCCAATGACAACCAACGAGATATGAAACATAATAAAAATCCTGCCGACAAAGAAAAGTCCAGGTCCTGATGGATTCACAGCTAAATTCTACATGATATTCATAGAACATATAATACCTACACTCCTCAAACTCTTCAATGAAATTGAAAAGGAAGCAGTCCTCCCAAAATCATTCCTGGAGGCAACTATTATACTGATTCCCAAACCAGGAAAGACACAACTAAAAAAGAAAACTACAGGCCAACCTCCCTCATGAACATAGATGGAAAAATCCTCAATAAAATCCTAGCAAATAGAATATAGCAAATCATCAAGATCATACACATGACCAGGTAGGATTCATCTCAGGGATGCAAAAATGGTTCAATATTCAAAAATCTATAAATGTAATTCACTATATTAATAGACTGAAATCTATATACCACATGATCATCTCAATTGATGCAGAAAAAGCTTTTGACAAAGTCCAACATTCATTCATATTCAAAGTTCTACAGAAAATTGGAATAGAAGGCCTCTACTTCAATTTGATAAAAGCCATCTACGACAACCCAATAGCTAATATAATTCTAAATGGGGAAAAACTGAAATCTTTTACTCTCAGATATGGTACAAGACAAGGATGTCCTCTATCACCCCTACAATTCAATATAGTTTTGGAATCATTAGCTACAGCCACTAGATAAGAGCAAGAAATAAAAGGAATAAGAATAGGTAAAGAAGAAGTTAAATTATCACTATTTGCAGATGACATGATACTTTACTTGGAAGACCCAAAAAACTCCAGGAAGCTCCTAGAATTGATACACAAATTCAGCAGCACAGCAGGATACAAAGTCAATATTCAAATGTCAATAGCATTCCTCTACACAGATAACAAACACACTGAGGGAAACTACAGAAACAATACCTCTTATAATAGCACCATAGACAATGAAATACCTAGGAAGTCACTTAACCAAGGAACTCAAAGATCTTTTCACAGAAAATTATGCTACCGTAAGGAAAGAGATTGTAGAAGATTTCAGAAAATGGAAAGATATTCCCTGCTCCTGGATAGGAAGAACCAACATCGAGAAGATGGCCATACTCCCAAAATTGTTGTACAGATTTAATGCAATCCCTATCAAATTGCCACCAACATACCTCCCAGACCTAGAGAAATTGTTCTTAAAATTAATTTGGAACCAGAAAAGACCTAGAAAGGCAAAGACAAACATGGTCAACAAAGACAAGGCAGGAGGCATCACAATTCCTGACTTGAAATTATACTACAAAGTTACTGTGATAAAATCAACATGGTATTGGCAATGAAATAGGCCTGAGGATCAATGGAATAGAATTAGAAGACGCTGAAGCCTCTACAAACACACGCAGGCACCTGATCTTTGACAAAAGGGCCAAACATGCTTACTGGAAGATAGCCTCTTTATAAAATGATGCTGGAAAAGTTGGCTTTCTATATGACAAAAACTAAAACTTGACCAGTCTATCAGCATGCAATAAGCTAAAGTCAAAATGGATTAAAGATCTAAACATTAAAACAGAAACACTCAATCTCTGGAAAGAGAAAGTAGGAGGAACTCTTGAAGATATAGTGAACAAACATGTATTTGCACGGGAAACATTTGAAAGAATTAACAACTGGGACCAACTCTTCTTGAGGAGTTTTTGTACATCAAAAGAAAGTATCAATAAAGTGAAAAGAAACCTATAAATTTTGAAAAAAATCTTAATAAACACTCAAGACAAAGGGCTGCTCTCTAGAATTTATATATAATTTATATATTAGGGCCCTCAAATTTAAAGACCCAATCCAAAATGGGCATCTGAGATGAATACACACTTCTCAGAGAACAAAATTAAGAAGCAAATAAATATATGAAAAATGTTCCACATCACTAGTTCTCTGTGAAATGCATGTTAAAGCAACACTGAGATACCATCTCATTCCAGAAAGAATGGCTATCATAAAGAAGTCAACCAACAACAAATGTTGGAGAGGATGTGGGGAAAAGGGAACACATCTCCACTGCTGGACAGAATGTAGACTGGTGCAACCATTGTGGATGTCAGTGTGGAGACTCCTCACAAAACTAGGACTGCAAATCCCATTCAAGCCGTCTATCCCTCTACTGGGAATTTTTCCAGAGGAACTGAAAACATCATATCATAATGATATATGTGCACCTATGTGTATAGCAGCACAATTTATGATAGCAAAGTCTTGGAAACAACCAAGATGCCCATCACATGAGGAATGGTTGAAAAAGATGTGGTATTTTTATACAATGGAGTATTACTCGGCTATGAAGAATGATAAACCTGAAGCATTTATATTTAAATGGATGCCACTTGAACATATACTCATAAGTGAAATAAACTAGACACACATGTGCACATATTGTATAGTCTCCCTAGTATAACAAATCAAAAGAAGAAATACAAATAGAAAGGTATAACAACAAGTAAAAAGAAGTTAGTAAGAAAGTTAGGGCAAAATGAACTGCATATGTTGCAGAGTAATAATCAGCTTCTCTTCTGGATGGTGAACAACCTAAGTTTGCAGATCAAAAACTGGAAAAATGGAAGGGCTGCAAGGTTATCCAACATTTTGGCCCTAGCCTTTCAAGGTCAGTGAAGACTCAGGACATAGGAGAACCTGTACTGCAACATTATGGAACTCAGTTGGGCCCCAAATTTTCTGATGAAGGAGATTATGGAGCCACAGAGGAATGTGATTGATGATGTATAGTATGCCTAGGGAGAGTCACATGGAGAGAAAACTTTCTCTCAGGCTTTCACAGAAAGCAAACATGTCAAGCAATGGCCGTGACTCATCCACATGGCTGACAATGACAAAGGTTCTACAAAGTGAGGTACAGGATTACTAGATAATCCCTGAGGGGACTTGACTGACCTCATCAGATACAAAAGTTACATTTTTTGTTATATAGGTCTTGCTTTATCTTGGTCTTAACCATCCAGCAGAAAAGTATAAAATTGAGGTATATAAAATAAAGCCATAATAATATGCTGAGCTGTAAAAGGCTCTAGTCAACAACTTCTTTGGATAACCCACTACTATTGTGGACTGCTGGACTGTGTTGGACTGTTTCACTGAATTCAAGCACCTATAATAACTGAATGACAACAGAATACCCATCAGACAGGACTAAACAAAAAATAGAGGATAGAAAGGACCATTCTGTGTTTGTATAAACAGTACAGTTAGAATAAACATGCAGTACTTTTGCATAATTCTATGAGAAGAAAGATTTGCACTAATAGTGTTTGCACAGGATATCCTGTCTGCTTCTTGTACTATGGATAACCACTAGGAAGATAATAATGCAAAAAGTATTAATTATTGAAACTGTACTATAATTCAGCTGTAAAAGAAAAGTTAGGTATAAAGCTACATTCTGTTAATTGCATGAACAGAAGCATCTGCTCTAATAGTGTTTGTTAATAGAATATCATGGCTGCACTGTATACAACAAAAAAAAACACTACAAAAACAATATGCAATGTATTATTTAATCCATCCTACTGATTTGATTTGAAACTGTCTCATTGCTATTTGCTCTTCAATAAAATTATGGAAAATAAATAAACAAATAAAAGAAATCATAGAAATTTATATAAACACAAATACAGAGCAGGAAAAATATGAGAAGCTACTGATCTCTGTCTGCACGATTAGTATAACCTTGACGCATAAGGAAAAAAAAAACCCAAAGGCAAAATTACCACTGGTTATAGATGTAAAAATATTAAAATTATGTAACAGTAGTATGTAAGTGGGGTTACCCCAGGAATACACAGTTTTCCACTATGAACTGCCTGTCATATTAACAGATGAATTAGTGGAAACCTGTGACTTACAAAACTTCGGTGAGTTAATCACTGTACTGAGGAGGTAAAACAACATTTAGCAAACTAGGACTAAAAAGTAACTTGCTTAATTTGATGTGGAATATTTATCAAAACTTGGCAGCAAAATTACATAAATAAATAAATAAATAAATAATGAAGCATCAGAAACATTTTCATCAGGAATGAGGACAACTGTCACCAGTGCTGTTATTTAATATCATGCTAGTAGTTTTGCAGAAATACAGTAAGAGGCCTAAAAATCAAAGAGAAAAACCTACTTGTAGAATAAATAAAAGGTAAAGTCAAAAGCTATACAAGAGATTAAGCCTAACATTTTAGTAATAGTAACCCAAAAGGGACTGAATCAGTGAACATTTTTTAAATTACACAGAATACACATATAAACAACTTAAATTAAGATGACACAATAGAAAAACATTTTTAAAAAAAATTTTAGGAATTTACATAAATTATCGGTTAGTAAGTATATAAATAGGCATTCCAAACTCAAATAGGAGAAAAACTTTTAATTCAACCATCAAGTGGACAAAACAAAAAAATTTAATGTTTGTCTAGTGACTCACTTCAAAAAGAACTCTCATAAATGTTGTTCATATGTTGTGACAGCTGAAAAGTAAAGCATATTTAATGAAGAAAATTTGCAAAGTGCAGTAAACCATAAAAAATGCAAATCATTCGTACAGGGGCAGAAGATGCTAACATTTCAGAGTAACTGGCATTTTCAAATTGCTTCTTTCATAATTTTTCATTTTCAAAGAAATAATTCAGTATGCTTTGTTTCAATTTTCGGTTCAAAAATAGGATATCTTGATCATTTTCAGTTCCATCTTTAATTAGTAGTGAACATTTACTGAGTGAAAAATCACATGTCAGGCACCTTCTAAATAATTCAGATGTTCTTATTTAATCCATTGAGCAGCCATGTAGGAAAACGGCTTTTCTGATGAGGAACATAAGGCATGGCACACTGTAAGCTGCTTTTACGTAAACCAGCGGCGTGGTTCTAAAACTCTGTCTTCTGATTACTCCACCATTCTACAATTGCAAAGACTGGACTCTGTGCTCGAACCTCCCCTACAGTAATAGAACTCGTTGCAGGTTGCCACATGCCAAACAGCAGCAGACTGTACATTTCTGTATTTTAATTACTTGTTGGGTTGGGAATGATGGAAACCAGGAGCACTCATGATCAAATTTCAACTCCACGATCTCGGATAAATTTCACTTACTTGGCGCTTATGTAACCTTACCTATAAAATGGGTCAGTGGTTAAAGTTGGCTTCTGGAGTTTAAACATCAGTCCATTTCCTGCAGTCCCCTCTACCGCTTCAGGCTCCCTCCCAGGGACGTCAGAACCACCAAGAGATGGTGAATGAAGTAGGGCTGGGAATTCTGGGCGCTCCTCCGGTCCTGGACCTCGAGTGAGCGCGCCAGAAAAGGGGAAGGTGCATGGAAAGGCGTATGGTCCCCGCTCATGCCATGAAGGCCTCGCAGGGCTCCCAGATCCTCCCAAGCCCGGGCTAAGGAAACCATCGAGGAACCCAAGGGGGCAACACTGACTCCACTGGGTTTTTACTCCACTCCGCCCGATTCCACTGGGTTTTTACTCCACTCCGCCCGACAACACGGAGGGCGGCGCTCCGCTCGCTCGACTCGTCCAGGAGTCAAGCTCTTCTCCAATTCCGCGTCGCAGGGACCTCAAGCCGCACTTGCCCTCTGGCCAACAAGTACTTCAACAGACCAGCCCTCACCTCAGCCGGGCGATGGGAAGCGAACAGCCTTCAACCTCCAGCCTTCCCAGTAATATGATCGCTAAGTGGAAGCAGTCAGCAGCCGTGCGCGGCAGCCAGGCCCGCCCGGACCTCAACAGTAGCACTTCCTAGTCCGCCACGCCTCACCTGCTCTCGGTCCGGATACCTGACATAGCCACAAATCTCGAGCACGCCGCCTTCTGATTGGTTGTCAGTGTTCTCTTTTTGGTCTCGCGTTCTGTGGATGGGCCAATCAGCTTCCTTGCAGTGTAGAAGCCAGACTCGCCGGAGCGGTGGCGTACTGGTTTCCTTCGGTAGGTGTTTGGCTGCCATCTTGTGTGTGGCTTTGGCTTTGGGGATTGGAAAAGATCTAGCGGCTAATAGTTGTGAAGGAGACCTAGGGGAGGAGACAGGTGCCGGGGGAGCTGCGGGAAGGCGATGCTGCGCCGTTTTACTTGCCGGAAAAGACGAGTCTCAGGGGCCTGAGCTTCATCGCTGGCCAGGGAGAGCGAGGCTGTGGTGGTTGTGGTTCTCTCGGCTTTGTTTTTTGAGTTGTTGTAGGGCTTGGCAGGGGCTTCGATGCCTCACCCTTGATTCTGTGGTTCTGACAGCTATTTCATCAGTCTCCGAAAGCCCCTGTCAACCCCCGTTATGGAGATAAAGCAGGCTGGTTGGAAAGCTGGTAATGAAAGGGGGGAAGGGAAGATGGGCATCCCTGATCATCCTGTAGTTTGAAAAAGAACCTGTGCATTTTTTGTCGTTTGCCGGATAGAAGCTGTTAAACGTTTCTTAGAAGTTGTCTTCTGACCGAGGCTATCCTTTGGTATTAGTGGGTGCCGGATTCAGCATTTGAACTGCTTTATTCATTAGTTATGCGGCCAGCAATCGTAGCTCTTTATATATATTAGAAAGTGGTACAGAAGTGAAAGAATTTCGTTAAATTTTGGTTTCCCTGGTGTCGATATGTTTGTGGCGAGATGTATACGCCTCTGAATCTGCAGTGCCTTACTTGATTGCTTCTTCTGGAGGCTCTTGTAGGGGAAAACATTTTAACTTTGGAATTCTTGTTGGAGAGGAGAAAAGAGACAAGGATTATCATAGGTTTTGTTTCTGTTTGTTTGCATCAAAGTAGAAAAATACATGTCATCTTTCATTTGGGAGGAAAGTTTATTGGATCTGAAACCAAGAGAATGAAAATATAATATTTTGTGAGCCGGAGGACTGACAGTTCAAGGCTTGTGAGTCTTTAAGTGCAAGACGAGCTTGGACTGCACAGCAAGACTCTTGTCTCAAAAGGAATAAAAATTAAATAATAAAATTACATTGTTTTTAAATTTGTTTTTTCACTCATGCATTTTGTAAAATCTAAGTTGCAAGAATTCAGATGTTGATAATTTACTGCTGAATTGATGGCCAAAGTAGGAATAGAGGCCAGGAGAGATAGCACAGTGGCACATGGCCTGTGTGGCAAGCATGAAATTCTGAGTTCAATTCTGAGTACCAACAACAACAACAAAAAAGTTCATGTTAATGTTAATACAAGATACTAGTTAAATGAGTAAGTAAGAAATACTAGTAAGGGCCGGCGGTATAGCTCAGCGGACTAAGTGCTTGCGTGGGTAAGCGCAGGGACCAGTGTTCCATCCTTGGTTACCCAAGCCGCCTGTGTGGTGTGGCCCCGCCTTCGGGTGCACTGAGCCGGTGATGCAATCTGGGCGTGGTGGCGCGTGCCTGTAATCCCAGCACATGGGAGGCAAAAAGCAGGAAGATCACTATGAATGTGGGCTGCATGCATAATGAGACCCTGCACCAAAAAAAAAAAAAAAAAAAAAAAAAAAAAATACCAGTAACTGGTTGCAGCTCATTGGTAAAGTTGGTATTAACATGTGCCAGTGAAACAGTTAAGTCTCTACAAATGGAGCTCCTGGTTTTATAAAGTTGTTAATGAAAAGAAGGAAGTTAAGCGTTTTAGTGGAAAGAAGAAAAGGATCTTGGTAGATGTCTATCATGAGGGAATTCTGAATGGAAGTCCAAATTGTGTTGGTTTCTACCAGAAAAAGTAAACAACATATTCTTCTTTTAAATTTTAATGCTGAAGATTAAACCCAGTGTCTCCAGCATACTAGACCCAGGCTGTTAGAGTGAATTGTACCCCTACTCTTCAAAATTACTTTTAAAGTATAGAAATATCTTGCTGTGGATTGTAATAATTTTTGTTATATAAGATGCCATTTGGGGGGAACATTTTGAGATGAATTTCCAGAAATAATCTTTTAGTCCTTTTAATCCATTTCATCATTACCTTTCTGGTATTTAACTAATATAATCCATTATGGGGAAAATTGAACAAGAGAAATATGACTAAAACAGATTTAAAATGGAAAAGGTCAAAATGGCTACTATAGTTTTATATTCATCTAATCAATGAAATTGAATACCTGGACCAGGAGGATTTCCATTAATCACTGGCAGCATGTGTTAGGTGAATATAGTGTAACATTCAAATTGCTGTACTTAAAGGAAAAACAAATCTCATTATCTTAGTTACTTTTTCATGGTGAGGACAAAATACCCAGCACCCACAACTTAAAGTAAGGAAAGATTTATTTTGGCTCACAGTTTTCAGTCCATAGTCCACTGGTTCAAAGGAGAGGCAGCATGGCAGAAGAAAAACAGCTATGGCATGGCAGGCAGGAGGCAAGTGTACTCCAAGCAGCAGGAGGGATGTATACTCTCTATGCACACAGAAACTTATCTCCTCCCACCGGATTCTACCACTCAGCATCACACCTAGCTATAATCCTGTCAGTGGCCAGCTCCAGTACTGCGTGATCCAGTACCATACACCCCTTATGGAGTCACTTCCCCAAAGCCCCAAAGCGCAGAAAGGAGAGGGAGAAGACCTAAATCCAAGGTGTAACTCCACTCCTCACCCTGAAAAGACTCATGTGTATCCTTTATGCAAAATAAATTCAGTCCATTCTAAGAGTTGCTAAGGTCCTAATAGTTTCAGAATTGCTGAAAAGTCCAAAGTCTCTTCTGAGATTTAAGCCAAACTCTTAGCTCAAACCCTTAGCTCTGAGGCTAATGCAAAGGAAGTTTGACACTTTCAACATAAAATGGCCCAAGATAAACATTCCCATTCCAAATAGGGGTATAGGAATGGGACCAAAGCAAGACCAAACTCCAGCAGATCAAACATTAGAACATAGCTCCAAGTCCAACACCTGGGACAATCTTTGGCAAGATAGGAAACCCAAAGGGTTCAAGTGGCTCTGTCCCTATGGACTTGCTGGTGGTGTATCCCTCATGACATCTTTCTTTGGCCAGCTTTGTTCACTTCTGTGACTTTCCTCAGACAATCCACATTGCTGGCTTTCTTATAGAAAATAAAACTCCTAGCTGGAAACATACCTGGGACAAGTTTGTTTTCTCTAAAATTAAATAATGCATTTTAGGAACAATAGAGGTTAAGAGCAGAATATAATGGGGGAAAGAAAGCTTCTGTCTGAGAGAGGGATAGTAGGGGGTCGCTGAGGCCTGCTTTTTCCAGGGTCTTTATCAGGCAAAACCATGAGGTGAGGCAGGTCCAAGGTGGAAACATGGGAATTTGCAAGGTGAGCATGAAGTGGTGCAAAACTATGGCCCAGCAATAATACAAGTACAATTAGATAAAATTGATTAAATCAGGATCAAGTGGGGTATCGATCCACTTAGAAAGTGAGCATGTGGTTCCTCACTTATCACAGAGGCTACATTCCAGACACCCCCATGATAAGTGAAAATCAGTGAAGTAGCAACATTATATTTATTCTAGTATTTATATATACTTCAAGGCTTAATAAACCATTCCCACCCTCTTACAAATGTTTCCCAAATTTTTAAAAACACTTCTGATGTTCTTAACCATTTTCTAAACTTGTAAACCTATGTAATTTTAACAACATACATATACAGTACTGTACACTACTGCAAAATCCCATGATACAGCAAAAAATCTGTGATAAATAATTTAGATAAATATTTTTTGAAAACTCATGAAACAGTCCTCAAAATAGTGGGGAACTACTGTATAGAACAGAGGCTTTTAGTCGGGCATGGTGGCGCATGCCTGTAATCCCAGCACTCGGGAGGCTGAGGCAGGAGGATTGTTGTGAGTTTGAGACCAGCCTGAGCTACAAAGTGAGCTTAAGGCCAGCCTGAACTGCATAGTGAGACCCTGTCTCAAAAAAAAAAAAAAAAAAAAAAAAAAGAACAGAGGCTTTTACTATAGGGTTAGTGACTCTTCCAGGCTTTTTCAAGGTGATTGATACCTATGTAGAATGTCAATCCCTGATGATTATTCCGAGGGAAGGTATGTGGCTGCATTTATTCATGCTTATTGTTTTGAGGTCTGGCGCACAGGAGAGATGCCTATCTCTCCCACAGTTGCAGGGTATCTTGCCTTCCATCTGGATCCTTTGAGGACTTAGCTCTATCTGACTGCCTCTAACGTTTCTATCTAACTCAGCTGCCTACAACAACTTCTCTGACTTTCTAGGGTCTACACTGTACCTTCAGGTTCACTCTCAAGGCTTGACAACTGCCTTGTCCAGAGTGTAGTACCAGTCCTCCCAGGCCTTCTTCTGCAATCTAGAGAGAAGCCTTCCTTATCTGACAGCATTCTACATGTGTACCACATGGATGACACCAAGGTCTTCCATCAACTGGAGCAGAGCTGAGTCCTTTTGCATCTTGCTGGTAATTGCAGAGACCTCTAAGTGCCAGGAAGTCTGAGCACTATGAACCCAATCCTTAAGTAAAATTTACCTAGGCTGTTACCATTCTGTAGGGTACATCCTTCGGTTCATTTCTCAAAGCAGTCTTTCCCTTCTGCAATTTAAAGCTGTTGAAGGTAGAGTCCTGCCAGGACTGTTTTTTTTTGTTTTTTTCTTTTTGGTGGTACCAGGGATTGAACTCAGGACCTTGCACTTGCCAGGCAAGCACTTATTCCACAGAGCCATCTCCCTGGTCCTGTATTCAGCTTTTTAATGCTAATCTTTTCAGAAACCAAATTCTTCTCTGTTCCTTTGGTAGGTCTTAACTTTGTTGGAGCTTACTTTTTTTTTTTTTTTTTTTTTGAGACAGAGTTATGTAGTTCAGGCAGGACTTGAGCTCACTTTGCAGCTGGGGCTGGTCCGGAACTCACAAGGATCTTCCTGTCTCAGCCTTCTAAGTGTTCTCTCTCTCTCTCTCTCTCTCTGTCTTTCTCTCTCTCTCTCTTTGGTACAAAGAATCAAACTCAGAACCTTGCATTTGCTCACCCCCAAAGGCAAACTTTTAAGAACCATTCTGCTGATTTCAATTTAAAATCATTCTCAAACTTCTAAAATTATTTGCTCTTGATTCTCAAGGTACAGCTGGCTGAGAGACCTAACAGTGAACATGCCAGCACCTCAACATTGAGGTTACCTTGAAATGTTTCCTCAGCAATAGTCTGTTGTCTTTAATCTCAGTCTCCCACAATGTCTCTAGACATGAGCAAAATGCAGACAAATTTTTCTACCAAAACATAACACAAAAATTTTTCTTCCAGGTATAGCCTAGAGTTTAATTGCCAATGCAGTCCTTATTCCCAACTGAAACCTCCTAAACTTGGTCTTCATGAGCTGCATTTCTATCAGCATTCTGGTTCTTCCAAGCTGAACAGAATCTCCCATTAAATGTAGCTTACTATGTTCTAGGGCTTTTTTTTTTTTTTGGTGCTCGGGATTGATCTCAGGACCTTGTGCTCACCAGGCAGGCACTTATGCTGCTGAACTATATCCGCAGCTGTAGGGCTGCTTCTTTATATGGCATCTCCAAACCTTTCCACACACCTCAAGCAAGCCAATTCCAAAGGTTTCTGAACCACAATGTCAGGTTGTGTCACAGCAATGACTCTACTTCTCTGGTACCAAAATCTGTCTTAATTATTTACTTATTGTTGGGACAAAATACCCAAGTTAAAATAAGGAAAGGTTTATTTTGTGTCACAATTTGTAGAGGTTTCAGTCCAATAGTTAGCTAGTTCCGAGGCAGGGCAGCACGGCAGAGGGGCATGGCTGAAGAAAAATAATTTATTGTATGACTAGCAGGTAGTGCCCTTCCCAGGGCTACTTTTTTTTTTTTTTTTTTTTTAAGAATGGAGGGATCCTTTCCTATATAAACCTGTAACTTCATTTATAACCTCATTTGGTCCCACTGCTTAAGTTAACATTTTATGTAGTTTGATATTCATTTATATACAACCTGTCTCCTATTTCCTATCATGATCATTGGAATAGGCATTTTCAATGTGGCTTATATTTAAACTAAATTCTCATTGCTTCTTATCCCTGGATGGGTTCTGATGGTAATACAGGGAGAAAAACTGATCTTGGGTGGGTGACCTCCAAATAACATCGGGAAAAATGATCTCCCGACCTGACCTGGATAGGTTCGTGTTCTAAAACCAAAGAATGAATTTTAGGAGCAAACGGAGGTTATGAGCAGAATATATTTATTGAGGGAAAGAAAGCTCCTGTCTGAGAAATGGACAGGAGGGGACCTGGTTGGGTAGTTCCCCTGGGAAGCTGTCTCTTCCAGAGACTTTCGTAGTGTAAAACCATGTGCAGCTAAGGTGGAAAGAATGGGAACTTGCTTAGGTGGTTGTGGGGTGGGACAAAACTATGGTCAACCAATGGGATTACAAGCACCATTGCTCAGATGAAATTGATTAGGCCCAGGACAAATGGGGTAGTGAGTCACTAGCAAGCCAAGGGGGCATGAATGTAAAACAGGACCTTATCTGGTGTCCTTCAGACAATGATTCTTCCTGGGTAATGAGCACTCCAGGATGCCAATCTTTAGGGAGGTCAGCATTCCTTTGGTCTTTAGGTGTGGCTCGCAGCATAGGAGCATCCGTCCCTCCCACAGTTGTAGAATGTCTGGTCTTTGTTATCTGCTTTGAGGGCCTGACCCTGTCTGACTGCCTATAATATTTCTATCTAACTTGCTGCCTGCAACAATGGGATTTCAAGTCAGCCCTGGACAGGTTCTAGAGTGTTATGGCTAAAAATCATTTCAGGTTCCTGCTTAGGCAGAGCACAGCAGCTGGGTGCAATCTGTGGCCTGCTGTGCCGGCCCTGCCTGGGGCGCTCTGGGACTGGGCGTGGTAGTGCAATCCCAGAGCTTGGAGGATGCAAACAGGAGAATCATTACGAGTCCCATCTATATAGTTGAGACCCTGTAGACACTGTACCAAATACATTAGAAAGAATCATTTCAGGGAACTTCATGGGGGGATAGGTTGATTAGAGTTGAAAGTAAGAGAAAATGGGACCTCTGTCATCAACAGTGCATAAGAAACCATCCAGACACAGGCTTTCTGTGAGCTAAAGGCTGGATTTATTCTGTCTGGGTGCAGACAGGCTGAGATTGTGAATGATATCAGCAGCTGGCTGGAGAAGTTATGTTTTTATAGGGTTTGGGGATGGGATTATAAGGATGGACACTGCAGGTATGTAGATAATAGTGGAATTCCCAGGCATCCTAAGTTTTCTTTGTGGCTATCTTGTTCTGTTTGCTGGAGGCAATGTGTCCCTTTAGTTTCCTGTTCTTTGTGATAGGTTCTGGCCCTAGTATGAATTGGTGATCATCCAATATGGCTGAAGCCCTTAAAACAACAGCTTATCTTTCCATAGACCATCTCCCCTTCTCTAACTCAGCCCAGGGTGCAGTTTCCTTTTACCTTTCTCTCCACCTCAGGGAAGACCCCAGTCAGCTTCTCAGATACTTCTAAACCTCTCCCTCAAACTCCACCCCTCATAAAAGTCCATAAAAGCTCCAGCTTCCTTTGTCTCAGGCCAGAGGAGCTACCTGACTCATCTGCCCTCCATCCTCCTTGTCTTTGGAGTTACTAAAGGCTTCTTTTATCTTTCCTATCTCTTTACTGCATCTCCAAAAAGCCTATCAGTTTGTAGAGGCAGCATTTTTGCTGAGAGCATCTCTCTCAGGTCAGGCATGATAACCTTAACATTGGACTGCCTTGAGGAGCAGTCTCATGGATTTCAGCTTGCGTAATTTAAGAAGACATAGCTTTGAAGAGGATGATTAGACCAACTTGTTAATAAAGGAATTGGACTAGTTTTAATGAATTTATCATGGTAAGCTAGGCACTGGTTAATCATTATCTCAACTCTCCTTTTGCAAGGTACCTCTAGGAAAGTCCTTATTGCTTGAGGGGGAAGTCTTCTCTCCTTGAAATAGTTCTTCTTGGGGCAGTCTCAGTTTTATAGTATATTTGGTGGAATCCAGGATTACTGATTGCTACAAACCTGATTACTATAGGTTTAGGGATATGAGGGCACTCCTTATAAATCTCTTTCCTTGATGCTCTCTGTCTATGTCTTACTTACTTTTTTTCTCATTGCAGGACAAAATACCTGACACCCAAAATTAAGGAAGGAAAGGTTTATTTAGCTCAGAGTTTGTGAAGGTTTCATTCTATATACAGCTGGCTCCAAGACAGAGGACAGCAGTTCATGGCAGTGAAAAACAGCAAAACAGCAGGAGCAAAAAGGAGAAGTAGTGGTAACAACAGCAACAGAAAACAAGTCTCTCTCCCTGAAACTGTATTCAGGGTATCCACTCCAGGCTTTCATACCCATAATTCCAGCAGCACTCACACCCATAATCCCAGAGGATCATAAATGGATCACAAACTCTAGAAATCCACCCATGACTTACATGAGGCTTTCAGGGCACAAATATACACAAACCCAAACAGTTGAGAAGTGGGATATATAATTTTAGGATTAATCAACCTGTATTGCCAAGTTTTAGACAGATTCTCCCTAAATGATTAATAGTACTATATGCAAAACTGAACAAGGATCTGACACCAAGTTTTTAATTTATTTCATTGGTACATCTTAGGTATACATAATGATCACATTTGTCTTAGTTACTCTTCTCTTGTTGCTAGGACAAATACCCAACACCCAAAATGAAGGAAGGAAATGTTTATTTAGCTCACAGTTACTGGAAGTTTTAGTCCATATTCAGCTGGCGCCAAGGCAGAGGGGCACAGGGCAGAGAGCAGCAGTTCATGGCGGCTGAACAGCAACAACAACAAAGAGCAATAGCTACAGAAAGTCTGTCTCTCTGTCTGTTATATTCCATTCAGGCTCTCTGCCCAGGGTGGGATATAATACTCACACCCATAATCCCAGCAGTACTAAGACCCATAATCCCAGCCTTGGATCACACATAATCCCAGTGGGTCATGAATTAACCACAAACTAGAAGTCCCCACCCCATGACTGACTACATGAGGCTTTGGGGGAACAACTAGACATAAACCATAACAACATTAATCATAGTTAATCCAAATTTTAAGGTAATGAAGGAAACATGAATAGAGGGTCTAGGTGTGTTTTCTTTTTAGTTGCTGACATGGCATTTGTAAGCCTAAGAGATGACACATGATTTTTTTTTTTTTTAAAGCAGCTTTTAAGTTCCTAAAAACCTCAGAGCAAAACACAAATCAACAGAAATCCAGCTTTTTTTCAGCAGTAGGAATTTAATGGGGGCTTTACTCTGAGCTGTATCCCTAGTCTTTTATTTTTTATCTTGAAATAGGGTGTCTTACTTTTTTACCTTGCTGAGACAAAATATGTAATACCCGAAGTTAAAGGAGGAGAGGCTTATTATAATTCACAGTTTATAGAGGTTTCATTCCACAGCCAGCTGGTTCCAAGGCAGGGTGGCCTGGCAAAGGGAAAATAGTCAATGACAAAGCAGGCAGGAGCAGTGATGCACCAAGCAGCAGCAGCAGTAAGCCAGGTAATAAGGCTGTTCAGTTGATTGGTGCCACCCACACCCACAGTGGGACTTCCATTATCCATGCCCCAAACTATGCTAAACCAATTTAGTTATTACATATCCTTAACTCCAGTATTACACACCCTAGATCCAGCCACCTCCTAAAAGTTCTACCTGTGAACACATGAAGCTTGGGAGGATATCTAGATAGAAGCTATAACACAGGGTTTCAAATTAAATTGTTAAATAGCCTGGATTGGGTTTAACTTTATAATGCTTCTGCCTCAGCCTTCCAGAGTGGTAGGATTACCCATATGTACCAGTATAGCAGGCCAAATCAAGGGTGTTTTAGTTTTTGCTTTGTTTTATTTTGTTTTTTGCAGGGTACTGAACCCAGGACCTTCCTGCTGAGCCTTATCCCCAATCTATTTTTTAATTTCTATATATTATTTTATTTTTGGAGACAGGGTCTCACAGTGTTGTTGTACAGGCTGGGCTTGAACTTGTGATGCTCCTGGCTGAGCATGAAACTCACCGGAAGAAAAGAGCATTTACAATGCTCTGGGTTCAATCCCCATCACCACAAAAATAAAAATAACTTCAGTGGGGTTGCCTGATATAGGCCTAATAGGCTTTACTTATAAACTGTAATGTATTCTGTACCTTTGGGGAATCCTGTAAATCAATATCATGATAGAGTCAATAAAAAATCAGTATCATGATAGAAAATAAGCGAAGTATATCAAAGAAGAAAAATAAGCAAAAGACATAAAAGATCAAGCACATGTTTAAAAAACCCAAAAAATTAATGTACAATTAAGGAAATATTAAACCAGTGAACTTATTTTTTTAATCATTTAAGATAAACACTATAGGCCAGAGTATAGAGAGATAAAATCCTTAATCATTGTTTGTATAACTGTAAATTTGTGGGGGGTTTGGTTTGCAGTACCAGGGATTGAACTCAGGACCTTGCATTTGCCAGAAAGGTACTTATGCCACTGAACTATATAACCCTGGCTCTTATAAATGTAAATTTGTATCACTTTTTTATAAAGCAATTGGTCAGGATATAGTGACAGATAAAAATATGTAATATATCCTTTGGCCTTTTCTGGAAAAGTCCTAAAGAAATAAAATGTAATCAAATCTTTATGAGTACAGTACAACTCTGAAAAATTGAAAGTAAATAATAAGTGTTAGTAGAGTAGTTTTATAAATTATGGAACATCCATCTTCATAGTGTTTTAAGAGAATGTTTTTAAAGAGTATTTAGTGACATAGGCATTTTAATGACATAGAAAAATGATCAGCATTTTGTGTTTAATGAAAAAGTTGGTGAAATGCAAATTAAAACTATGACATACCACTGTACAACCTCTCAGAATGACAAAGAGATAGAGATAGAGAGAGAGAGAGAAAGAAATTAAAAAAAATCCAAAGTGAGGAAAGAAATCTTAAGTCTTGCTAGTGGAGGTACAAATACAAATAGTTAGATTGGCTCCAGGCTGGCTCTGAGATTTTTTCCCAAATTTAACCCACCCTGCTGACTCCCGTTATCAATAAAGAATTTTCAGGGTGCATCAGAAAAGAGGCATGAGTAGAGTTTATTAGGCAAAGGCAGAGATTATCAAACATACTCCAGAAGGGAGTGCAGATACTCAAAGAAATGTGACTCACTACAGTTTGGAACTGAGTATATTTATAATTTTCTTGAGAAAAAAAAGCTCAAAAAGAACATGCCCATCCCAGTTCCTTCTTCCAAAGGCATAAACAATTTGGGAATTTTTTGTTTTGTTTTTTGAATAAGTAATCTAAATAGTTTCTGGATTCACATATCCCTTTATTTATTTTCTTAAATTGGACCAATTTAAGGCCTTCTAATGATGGGTCTGGCAGGGAGGGAATGTAAATCTGGCCAAGAACTGTCCTCCAGGGCCAGGCTCCTATTCCTTACTTTCTTAATTGAGTGAATTTATGGCTTTTCTGTGATGGTCTGGTAAAGAAGTATAAATCTAGCCAGGGAATTTTGCCATGGGACTGTTTTAATGACTTTGGCCAAGTCCTGGAAGTTGCATTCTTCCTACAAAGTACAATTTTTAGTCATCATTTTCTTGTCTCCTTTCTACATAGCTTTCATTGTCACTGGGATGGGTTTGTGAGGTCCCCAAGGCTGAAATTAGGCACCTATTCCACCCTTTTAAAATAAATTTGCAGGGTCAGGGCTATAGCTCAGCAGCACAGAGCCTGCCTGGTAAGCATGCAGTCCTGAGTTCAGTTCTCAGTACAAATAAAATAAAATGAAATAAAATAAAATTTGCAGGTTCATTAACTCCTATGGCAGAAAAAGAATTCTCAGCACACACCAGTAAAAGAGACATGAGTTTATTAGCTCACACTCAAATGATGGAGTGTGGGTGCTCAGAGAAATGGGACATGTGTGAATCTGGAGTGAGGTACATTTAAGGGTTGTCTATAGAATGGGTAATCTAGGATGTGTATTTTCACTGGCAAGTTACAATGCAAGCCATTAGTTAGTGTGTTTGAAGTGGAGATATGCTGCTGTATTAGTTACTTTTTTTGTTGCTGAGACACAATATCCTACATGTAAAGTTAAAGAAGGAAAGTTTTACATTGGTTCATAGTTTGTAGAGGTTTTAATACGTTAGTAGGTAGGTGGCTGTAAGGCAGAGTAGCATGATAGAGGAACATCACAGAGAAGCAAAAAAAAATTCATGATGTAGAAGGCAGAAGGGGGATCAGGCAAATAATTCAGCGGAATAAAGCATCTGCAAGCAGGCACAGGGCCTGGGTGTTTGATCCCTGGGTGTGTCCTGACAGTTCGACCCTAAGGATGGCTGAGACAGCAATTGAGATTGGGCATGGTGGCGCATGTCTGTAATTCCAGCTCTTGGGAGGCTGTGAACAGGAGCATCACTAGGAGTTCAATCTAGTAGTGAGACCCTGAACACCTTGTAGACCATTCCTTAAAATAAAAAATAAATATAAAAAAAGAAGGCAGAAGAGGAGGCAGCACCCCTCTTTCTTTATATTCCATCCAGGCTGCAGTGAGCCAGGTACACTCATACCCAGGGTGAACCTTCCCACCATCCACACCAAGAAATATGCCTGACCAATCAGTGGACTAATTTAGTAATCACACACCCTTAATCCCAGCATCACACACTCTAGATGCAGCCACCTCTGAAAAGCCCCACCTATGACTGCATGAAGTGAGACTTTCTGGGGACATTAGACACAGGCCTACTAGCTCCCCACCAAAATTGCTGTTTCCTTGAGGGAGCATGGTATGCAAGTGAAAGGATAGAGCTAGTGCCTGATTCACAGGAGTGTTGTAACAGGCTCTTTTTTTTTTTTTTTTTTTTTTTTTT
>PVKA01017007.1:0-46707 GCA_004027165.1 Ctenomys sociabilis | reverse complement strand
GATGTGTGTGTATAGACAGTACAGTTGGGATAGATAACGCTGTGCTTCTACATAATTCTATGATAGGCAAGATCTGCACTAATGGTGGTTGGACAGGATATTATGTTGGCTTTTAGTGCTATGGTCATCCACTAGGTAAATAATTATTGAATTTTTGATATAATTTCAGCTATAAAAAAACCTGTAAATATAATATCATATATGCACCTTGTACAATACCAAAACGTTATGAAAACAGTTTGCTATGTATTAATTCATCGACTCTGTATGGTTAAGGTGTTTTGAAACTGTCTGATTGACATTTGTATTTTAATAAAATAAAAATATATGGAAAAAATAAAATAAAAAAAAATAAAACCTTCTGCCACTGCCATAGCTACTGCTGCTGCTGGAGCCACCATTGCCACCTTGATTTCATGGTTTGGTAAAATATTGGCCTCCACCACCACAGGGTCCAGAGCTTCTGCCTCCAAAGTTTCCTTACATCATGGATCCAAAATTTGAAGACTGACTTACAATTGCCAAATTCATTTTAGCTTCCACCACCTCCATAATTGTTTCCATCATTACCAAATCCATTGTAGCCATCTCTGCTGCCACCATATCCACCCCCACCACAGCTGCCAACAAAGCCGCCTCAACCACTGAAGTTTCCTCCGCAACTGAAACTGTCATTGCCACCAAAACCACCTCCACGACCACCACCAAAATTTCCAGAACCACTTCGACCTCTTTGGCTAGATGAAGCACTAGCATCCCTTGCTTGGACAGGGCTTTCCTCACTTCACAGTTGTGGCCATTCACAGTGTGGTATTTTTGAATGACAATCTTATCCACAGAATCATGGTCACCAAAGGTTACAAAACCAAAGCCCCTTTTCTTTCCATTGCCCCTGTCAGTCATAATTTCAATCACTTCAATTTTTCCATATTGTTTAAAATAACCTCTTAGGTGATGTTCTTCAGTATCTTCTTTATTGTCACCATCAAAAATCTTCTTCATCATTAAGTGGGCACTTGTCTTTGAGAATCTTCTCTTCAGACAAGATTTGGTTCTTGTCTCTTTGGTTCCACACCTCTTCCATCCACTTTGTGTGGCCTTGCATTCAAGGCTGCATCCCACCTCCTGCACAGTAGCATAAGTGACAAACCCAAAATCCCTGGAACGCTTGGTGTTTGGGTTCTCATTGCCCCATAGTCTGAGTGTTCCCCATTGCTAAAAATGGTTCCCCAGGACTCTCACTAGTTGTTTCAAAGCTCAGACCTCCAATGAAGAGCTTTGGTACTCTCCTTGGGAGACTCTGACTTAAACATGACAGCAGTCGGAAGAGAGACTGACGATGCTCCCTCTACAGTGTCCACCAGCAGAAAGCAAGACACTGACTTTGACTCATGCTCCAAATAGTCATAGGATATTTCTGTGGCTAGAATTTTGACACTCTAACCTCCAAAATGATCTGATTTGGAGTTGGGCCTTTGGATTTCAGTGAGATTATAAGAGTAGATCCCATCACTTCTTGGCCTTTTGGCTAAGATCAAGTGTAGTATCTGTTCATATCAACTTAATATCTGATATGTCCTCTATCTGAGGATAATATAGTAAATGGATTTTTGGAGCTGTGAGATTAAATAGGAGGTTGCTCCATCCACTCCACACATCAACCTGGTATTTTAGTACCACCAGGAATGGTGCACCCCCTCAGGGAAATAGGAAGCAAAAAAAAAAGAGTAGATCCCTCCTGATGGCACTAATGTTCTTTTTTTTTTTTCTTTTCTCCCCCCCCCCCCTTTGCAGTACTGGGGATCATATTCACAACCTTGAGCTTCCCAGGCAGACATTTATGTCTCTGAGCTAGGTCTGCCCTTAATGTTCTTATAAATAGAAACATCACAAAGTTAATTTTTTTTATTTGCTGATACCTAATGGTTCAAACCATCCAATATATAGTATTTTGTTGTGGTAGACTGTATAAACTACCAATTAGAAAATATTTGAAACTGAATAATAAAATCTTAAATTTCAAAAATATTGGGTTACAGCTAAAATAGATTCTTTAATGTTTATATATTAGTTTAAAAGATAGAGTTAAACAAAATCAACAATATTAAAAATAAAAGGGGGCATTAGAAAGATGCCAAAATTAAAAGTAGAAATACAAATAACTGACTACCAATAAGGTTAAAAATATGAAATGCATATATTCTCAGAAATAATAACTCCTACCAAAATGAATTAAGAAGGAAAGGTAAAGGCCAGGGACATAGCTCAGTGCCTTGCAAGCACAAGGACCTGAGTTTGATCCCCCGTACCACAAAACAAAGGAGGAGGAGGAAGAGGAGGTGGAGGAGGAGGAGGAGGAGGAAGAGGAGGAGGAAGAGGAAGAGGAAGAGGAGGAGGAGGAAGAAGAAGAATTAGAATAAGAATTAGAAGAAGAAGAAATGTACTTATAAACTGTTTTTATGAGACAGAGTCTTACTATGTATAGTTTAGGCAGGCCTCCAACTCACACCAAACCTCCTGCCTCAGCCTACCACCTTCTAAGATTACAGATATACACCAGGACAACTAGGTTTGTATTCGTGATTCTTTTTTAAAATTTTCAAATATTTTATTTATTATTCGGTACAGGGTCTCACTATGTAGCTCAGATTCATAGTGATCTTCCTATCCCAGTCTTCCCATTACTGGGATTACAGGAGTATACCTCCACACCCAGTCTCAGTGGTTTTGGTGGCTGGCACAGATACCCAGGGTTCTGCAGCCAGCACGACATGCGGTACTGGCGATTGAACTCAGGTCCTTATGCTTTCCAGGTAGCCGCTTAGACCACCAAGCTAAACCTCATCCCTATATTTGTGACTCTAAAGGGCTGCTTGAATTTGTAATTTCAACTATTGCAACAAAGTCCAAGATTACGATGTGGTGTCTTTAACAAATTCTTAAGCATGGAATGTCAATCACATATGCATCACAGAGGATTCCTGAATAAGGATACAGATGACCACTTCCTAAAGTATTTCCCATATTTCATACAAATCTGAATTTATCCCAGGAATGTAAATTTCATAAGGAATTAGAAAATCATTCACATATTTACATTGTGAGTAAAGAATATCATTTGATTATCAAATAGAAGTAGAAAAGCATCCTGTAATCCTCTATCATTCATTAGTCAAAAGTACACAGAAAATAAATAAGCTGACCAAGGCTATCTATTTGAACAAAATTCAAAGATTCAAAACAGGTGAGTGTGCTAGTTAAGAACCATCTGTGTTCACTATTCCACTGGTCGTCCCAACTAAAGGAAGACAATTAAGACAGTGATTAGAATGGATAAAATCAAACTGGTTATGTAAGTTACCATTAACATAAATTTAAAGGAAAATAAACTTCAAAGGTCAAGAGCAACACAAGCACAAATAGGAAATGTAACAAGTTTTCAAATACAAGGTACTTTTTATTAAAAGTCAAATGAATTTCCTTATACTCGCTATAAAATTGAACTACGTCTTTTTATCAAAGCTTTACTGAGGTGTAATTATATGCAAAGAATTATGCATATATAACATGAATAGAATGATTAGCTTCGATGCATGCAATGCTTTTGATTCCATCACCACAATCAAGGTCATAGACTTACATACCTGTCGCCTCCCAAAGTACCCTAGCATTTCTTTTTATAGGAAAAATACACGACATGAAATTTGCCTACTTAACAAATTTTGAAGTATTATTCTATGCATACTGTGTTGTACTGAAGATATCTGGGACTTAATCATCCAATGTAACTGAAACTTTGGTCTTATTAAACAACTCTTTGTTCTCTCCTGCCCTATCTACTAATACAATCATTGTTATACTCTCTACATCTGTGCATTTGACTGGTATAAATATAATACCTCATAAACAGCATCTGTAAAAGCACATTTTGAAAAATAATATTTAATATGTGAAAACTATAAAGCACTCAGATAAAATTTTACATGTGAAGACATTAACATGAAAAATATAAAGCTATTGAAAATATGAAACTATAAAAGATATTCAATACGTGATAAATAAATACGTTCATGGGTTGTAATAACAAATTTGTAAAGATGTTAATAATACACAAATTGGCTTACACATCCAAAGTTCTAATTAACATTGTAACTTCATTCTTGTTGAATTTGAAATAACTGATTATAAAACTCATAAGAAAGTATGAAAAGCAAACGTTTTTAATTAATGAATGAAACAAAGATAAGGCTTATCTATAAAACATTTTAATTTTCATCTTTTCATGATTTATCACATTAATTATGTCACCCTGTAATGAATAAAATATTAATGAATACTTTTCAAAATATGTAACTGATTTGCAATTCTATCTTGATCTCTATTTTCTCCAAGCTGAACCCTTCTTACATAAAGGTCCAGTGTCATTGTTGCATTGTTGCATACCATCTTACAGCAGGTGACAGTATATCAGATTCTTCCCCTTCTTCTACTGTTATTCTGTACATAAGTCTTAAATAAGAGAATTGGGAATATTCAGTGCCTCTGTGCTCTCTGTATTATCTAAATGACATGAGTTACACCTCTTGTCCACATAGACCCAGCCCAAGCCTGGCCTGTCAACGAGATCTTCAGCCGTGCTCTCAGGACCTGTCCAGAACCAGCCCAGGCCTGGCGTGTAAGTGGGAACTTCCTCCAAGTTCTCAGGACAACTCTAGACCCAGCCCAGGCCTGGCATACAGGACTGGTGTGAAACTCTGCAGCCAAAGTCCCTGCAGACAGGTTAGGGTCCAGAACCACCCAGCTAATCCAGGAGCAGAACATCTTGCCAGAGGTGCAGAGCAGGTTCACATCCAAAGGCTACAGCAGGAAGAAGCTGAGCACAGCAGCCAGAGCCAAGCCAGGCACAACTGGATGAATTCAAACTGCAGAGATCTGCACCCATTAAGCTGAGACACTTTGCTACAGCCAGATCAATAATAGCATCCTCCCTCTTTCTCTCTTGACTAAGAGGGGGCAAAAGGTACCTGGGATGAACTGATCTGCCTGGAAAACACCAAGTATGTCAAGGGGAGGTGATCAGACAGAACTTAGTGGAACTAAATTAAATACAAATTCCCAATTTAATATCTGTTTAACAATACAGACATAGTGATTGCTTTTACTGTCTAAAATACAAAGCCATCAGTAGAAAAGTTTGTCAACTGCTAAATATCATTACCCATTATTAGTGTTCCTTATGGGCCCTAGCCTTTCAAGGTCAGCGAAGACTCAGGACATAGGAGAACCTGTACTGCAACATCATGAAACTCAGGTGAGCTCCAAATTTTCTGTACTTCTGTAAATACAAAACTATAATTGCCTTAACCATATAATCAGCCTTGGGTAAGAATTTCAGTAAGTACTGAGGTTATAACCACACCAAAGATTAGAGGACAGTGCTATACAAAGTGACAAAGAGAAGGAGCAAAATGAAATCTCAGGCCCTGAGCCACCTAGAACAAGTGTAGAAGGCACTAGCGCAGAAGAAACTGGGAATCACATAGCTGAAATGTCTGAATAATAGTGTCTGAAGTAAAGAAACAACTGCAGAAAGGTATAGAGGAAATCAGACCAGAAATAACCTCAGAAATAAAAAAAAAGAAATCTCTGAATTAATAGTCTGAAGAAGAGCCAGGCATGGTAGCGCATGCCTATAATCCCAGCACTTGGGAGGCTGAGGTAGGAGGATTGTTGTGAGTTTGAGACCAGCCTGAGATACAAAGTGAGCTTAAGGCCAACCTGAACTGCATACTGAGACCCTGTCTCAAAAAAACAAAAAAAAAAAAAAAAATAGTCTGAAGAATCAATGCAGAAACATATAGAGGAAATCAGATCAGAAATAATCACTGAAGTAAAAAAGAAAGGATAACTATAATAGAAGAGTTAATAACTGCTTCTCAAGATACTGATTAAAAATTAGAGAATAGAAAAATGATGGAGTCCTTGAAAGAGCAATGCAGGAAAGAAACAGAACACACAAAGCACAGTCAAAGAAATATAGAAGAACTTAAAATCTTAATCACAAGCCTGCAAAATCATTTCAGTGAAAGTAAAGATAGATCTCAAAGATGCCATCACAGATAGTGAAAAGGAAAGAAAAGATCTCTTAAAAACAACTAGGATGAAAAAAAAACAACTAGGATGCAGGAAATAATAATTCATAACCTGCAAGATTAAGCAGAGATGAATAACATGAGACTAACAGGCATCAATGAGAAAGAAGGAGTCAACATAAATGATATAAAAATAATATGAGCAGAAGTAATAGCAGAAAAATTGCCAAATATGAGGAATCTGACATTCTGAAGCATACAGAAGTACAAATAACTTCAACTCAAGATGTATAATAGTCAAGATTCCAGAAATCCAGCACAAGAAAAATATACTGAAAGCTGCTAGAGAAAAGAAACAAATCACATTTAAATGCAACCCATCAGAATAACGACAGACTTCTCTTCCCAAACCATGAAGTCAAGAAGAGCTTGAAGCAGAGTACTTCAAATCCTCTATGAAAGCAAATTCCAGCCCAGACTACTACACCCTACAAAAGTCTTTCAAGTTTGATGGAGAAGTGAAATACTTCCATGAGAAAGAGCAACTAAAGAATTTCATGACGATAAAGCCAACCATATGCAGACTACTAAAAGATATTCTAGAGAGGGACCAAAATTATCAGCACTCCACAAATGAAGCAGAAGAAACCCGCCAAATAGGGCAAATGAATTAAACAGAGGACAGAAGAAGTAAACAACAGCAGATAAATAACATGTCAATCATTAGTCAATACATCTCGGTTATAACCATCAATATAAATGGACTCAACTCACCAATTAAAAGAAATAAACTGGCACAGTGGATTAGGAAACAAAATCCAACAATATACTGAATACAAGAAACACACTTAACTCATAAAGAAATTCATAGGCTGAGAGCCAAAAGATGGAAAACAATACTATCCACCCAGCAACTCAGAAAAAAAGCAGCAGTAGCAATCTTGTTTTCAGACAGTCTCAACTTCAAACCAAGAATGATTAAACAAAATAAAGAAGACCACTATATACTGGTGTAGAATTCAAGAGGAAAAGGTAACAATCAAAAATATGTATGCACCAAACACAGGAGAACCCAACTATATAAGACATCTTAATGGACATGGAAAATCTAATATCCAATACCACAGTCTTAACAGGAGATCTTAACACCCCCTTATCCCAAAAAGATAGGTCAAGTAGACAAAAATTAGTAAAGTAGCAGAACTGAACCAGAGTTTGGAACAAATGGACTTAGTGGACATATACAGAGTGTTACACCCAACCACAGCTGAATAAACATATTTTTTTAGCTGTACATGGGTCATTTTGTAAAATAGACCACATACTAGTCCATAGGTCATGCTTTTTTTTCTTTCTTTCTTTCTATTTTTTAAGAACCAGGGATTGAACTCAGGCCCTTGCACTCAGGGAAGCACTCATTCTACTGAGCCATCTTTCCAGCCCCCCATAGGTCATGCTTAATTATATGCAAGAAAACAGAAATTATCCCATATATATTATCTGACCACAGTGCATGAAACTGGAAATAAATGACAAAGGAAACCAGAAAAAAACCTTAAATACATGGAGATAGCTGGTTTGAATAGGATTTCCATAGTCCTCCTCAGTAACCAACGGGTCATAGATGAAATTAAACAAGAAGTTGGACAATATCTACAATTCAATGAAAACTCAAGCACAACTTATCAGAATTTGTGGGACGCAATGAAAGTAGTTCTTAGAGGGGAATTTATAGCTGTGAACTCTTCATATATTTCCCAATAGTTTACGCTGTATGTCTACTTTCCCTTTGGAAATTATAAACAGTACCATTCTGTCTCTGAACCGAGGAACAGCTCTTGCTACTGAAAGTAGACTGAAATCTTATTGGCTCTAATCTTTGGCTTGTATTCCTCACCGTGACATTCATTCTAGCCCCATTTTCACAAATATGTGCTACTGTGAATCTATGTCCCTCCCTTTTCCTGAGTTTACTACCCCCTAGTTGCCTGTTTGACTAATAAAGTTATTGCATAAAACAGTACTTCTAGGAAAATCAACTTTCTCCCAGTTCTATTCCTTAACCTTCCCAGTGGTGAGTATGATTCATCAACTAAATTCTACCTAGTTCTTGGAATGTTGGAATTACTACCACTAATTTGTTTGGTTTGGTTTCTTGTTCACTTAGCCACAGGACTAGTTGATCTTTGTTGTCTATTTCTAGTATGATCTCTGGTAATACCCAGACGTGAGGTGCCCACGTTGTCTTCCTCATGAATTTCAAATCCTCTATTCTCATAATTCATGTGGATCTCTAGCCTAAGCTGAAACTTTCCACTCGTTGGGTCTGTTCAATTCACTGGGCTCCAAGTTTAGTCCCTACTGTGTCCACACTGCGTCACATCACCAGTAAGATGAAAGCAGGGCAGCCATTCTAGCAAATGAACTCTAAGGACTTCTGCATCTCTGTTAGTTGTCCCATTTCTCAAGACAGGATGAGATGCTAGCTGCCCCTAAACTCCATCTAACCAATGGTGTAGCTCTACTATTATTTCTCTGGGATGCCTAAAAGATGGTGGTCTCTTATTAGCTGATAATCTTCATCACTGAGTTCATTTAAAAAATGATAATAGACTTCTGAGGTGGTGTTCTTACAGCCATCTTTTCCCATTTCCACAAAGATTACAGTCTTGAAATGAAAGCTCTTCACCACCACTACCTGCTCTAGACCTGGTCTGATTCATACTGAGGCTCTTAGCCTCCTTATTTTCCTCTCCACATGCTTTTTACATATGAAATGGTACCCATCCTTCAGTTGTTTGTTCCTCTTTTTTAAGAGTTGCCTATCTCTTCCTCTTTTCTTAATGTTAAAGAAGACTTTACTTGGGCTATTAAGTTTCATAAGCCTAGTGTTGTATCTAGATATTAATGCCTAGGCCTTTCAAAGAATGCTTGGCTGAATGTTTACTATGTATATTTAATTTACTTAAAATGATAATTTAATATGTATACCATATGTGTATATATAGACATATAATTTTAAGGTTAAAACATTCTGTCTAAAAACCAGAAGTTTGATATTTGTTTTAGTTTTTGGGCTCATACTGCATATGGCGCAATATTGACAAGAGCATTTCTGAAAGTAGATTAAAATATAATTTTGAAATAGAGATAATTTACTGAAGCATCTCTGATAATCTGACTTATTAGCAAGCAATATGTAATACTGAATGAGTATGCATTTATTCAGGAATAGAACATGGGAAAATTAGAACCTACAGATGGTTTGAGATTTCTTTTTGAAATGTGCAACAAGAATTGGGGTTAAGGTACAGAATATGTATGGTTTCTCAATTTTAGAATAAAATATCTTTCTAAAAGCCTACACAGAATCAAATGCATAGCTAATACGTTTAGTTCATTTGGAGGCCAGATAACTCCAAATAATATGAAAGAGAAAAGCTTAGAAGAATACAGAATTTATCTAAGCACAAAATATGAATTGAAGATCTATATCTACCAATGAATACTAAAACAAAGAAAAAATAAAAATTTTACCTGAGTATGTTGGAGACTTGTTCAAAAAAATTCAACTAAAATTTTTGGTTTTCTTTAAAAAAAAATTAATCACTGTTTTCATGGCTCTCATTGACCTTATTTCTCAACCATCTACAATTATTTTTTGACTCTACAGTGAAATATCTAGTTTTCTGGGCAATAAAAATGTCTCCCAGAGTGAGCGTCTGTCTTTTGATCCCAGTGGTAGCTTTGGACCTAGGGGCTTTCTAGGGCTCTTACTGCCAGGTGGCTCCATCAAATCTCTGAGCACTGGCTTTGAGCGCTCCCACTGAGGAGAGAAGGAGAAAGTAAAGCGGCTACGTTAATCAGCCCAGCAGGGTCCTTGACTGATTAGCTTCTCTTGGGTTCAACTAGCAAGGAGAGGCAAAAGAAGACAGAGTAGATGGAACAAGACCAGGCTGTGATACCAACATAACACTGCCATTCCCTCGCTGCCTGCCTCTGGCTGCTCTGTCTTCCTTCCCTGTTCCCAGAGCCATGACGAGGATGTAGCTTAGTCTGTCCTCAAACTTACAGTCTGAGTTATTACATGATATAAAGGAAAACGTAAATAACTTACACCTTTTGAAGACGTGTCTGAAAGAAATGCGTGTTGCCTATCTATCTCCGTGCATGAACCAGAATGAGAAAGTTCATCATATTTGTTTTAAAACACAAGCTCAATTTTGATTTTCTAATATTTTTATGATTCTAGCTACAAGTACAGCAGTTACAAGATCATTTTCTACTGTGTTTGCTTCATCCTCCTGAAGTGGCACGTGGCACTACTTAACATAACATGCAGAGCACAATAAAGCTTACCTGTCACAGCAAATGGTGCTGCTCCCATCCTTGCCTTTCCTTTGTAGAGAATATATTCACAGAAGAGAGATCATGTGTTCAGCAACAATTTATAAAGTCTTTAAAGTTAGACACAGTGAAATCAAAAGCTTCCTTATCAATAATAATAAGTGTTGATATTAGCATATTACTGGAGATCCACCGCTTATAATTAGATAGTAGTTTAAATTTTGAAACAATAGGCACATAGACAATACTTACATCTTAAGTCAAAAGGAAGCCCTGAAAACTACAGAAAGGTTGTAATGTTACAAATGTAAAAAAGCAGCAGAATTTATACATTAAAGCCTCTGTTCTGTATTTTTTTTATCAGAAAATGAAGCATTTCTAAAATACCATAAAAAAGAATATTTGGCTGTACCTGGAAAGAAAAAAGGAAAATAACTTGGATTCTACCAGAAAGTTAAAAGTATTCAGAAGTAAAAAAAAACAAAATTAAGATGAGTAATGTGCAACCTCAGAGACTGAGCAGAGGAAATGTAAGAGAGTAGAAAATGATTCAAGCACTATAAAACATGAAGAATCACTTTTTCACAGGCTACAGGGAAGGAAGTAGGTAATGCAATGGTGTTAGATCATTGTCCCAAAATTGGAAAGAGCCTTGTATAAAATCTCCAATTCGAGGGCCGACCAAATAGCTCAGCAGATTAAAGCACCTGGGTTTCCATCCTCCAGCCAGCACTGCCGGCCCGCCCCCGGGGCACGCAGAGACTGCCCGCAGTGGCCCTGTACCTGTAATCCCAGCTCCTGGGAGGCTGTAAGCGGGCGGCTCGCTGCAAGTCCAATCTAGTAGTGAAACCCTGAACACCCTGTAGACCCTTCTCTAAAAATATAAATAAATAAATAAATAATCTCCACTTCAATGCTTTCACTTACATAAAAGCAGAAAAAAGATTATTTCTAACATTTCTTTGATTTCTCCCATTAAAGTTTTAAATTTAATGACTATAAGCTATTCATTTCTTCCATGTTTAAGGAAAGATCCTAAAGAATTCATGAGTTCTACTGGATCACAACCCCAAAAAGATTTGCAGAAGTTTTATTATGTTCCAGTGATCTACCAACTCCACAGAGGACAGAAGGAAAAGTGGAGCAACAGGAAAACGAAGAATTCTCGCAAGTCCCTTCTAGCAAGTAAAAAGGTTCTGAGATGATAGGTAACGAAGTAGAAAGGGAAAAATAATTCCAGCATTTTAAAATCTTTCAAAGGCAAAAATCATGCCCTTAGGAAGCTCCTTCTCCCTTCATCTTACATGGAATCACAGGAAAACAGGAGCGCCCTGTGACTCTCACGTGGCAGCTGCTAGGCACGTCTGAGCAAACTGTTCAGAACTCTCAGCCCGTTCAGAAGCAGGACCGCTCAAAGGCTGGGTGCATGGTAAGTCAGTAGCCAAGTAGGATAACAAGAAATGGAAGGAAGAACTACAGAGAAACAGAAGGCTGCAGAAGGGCAGAGGACAGTGTGCACAGCACAGACGCTAGGAGTGAGTCCCTGTAGCAGGATTTCCTGAGCCCACCTTGCAGTACTCGAAAGACATTTTAAAAGCACATATATAAAAAGGGGAGAGGAAAAACCCATGCTCCAGACGATGGCAGAACAAGCAAAGCCTTGTAGGGTGACCCCCACGTATGGTCAGAATACAAGTATATCAGGCTGATTACAGCAGTGAAGTATTGCGTGAAAAGGCTAAAACCACATGTTGATAGATTTCCAGACAAAATTGGAGTGAGTGCCTTGGATGAAAACCATTAGAAACTTGAAGAAAATTAAGTTCACAGCATATATAAGGCATAAGACTAGAGAGAGAGAAGGAAATGTGGAGAAACTGGTTTATCAGCAATCCACAAACACTGATAAAGTAAAAACTTCAAGATCCTATCAAAATTAAACCTTGGTTAGAAATTTTTCGGTAAAATACCTGTAAAAAATTCCAAAAAGAAATAAAGATATTTGAAATGCATTAAATGATAAGTAGAGGGAGCAGATAGGAAGGACACCTGTTGCTACAGTCTTTGAATGTGATGCAAAAGACTCTGTAAAGAGAATCACAATCAATACATCTCAATATCCCTGCCTGGGTTTGGTACCAAATTTATCCTGTAAACCAAGATGCTTTACTTTTTCAGGCAACTGGAGAAAGAGACTCTTAAGTTCTTTCCTTAAAATTCACAACACCTTCAAGAAATCAGTGTCAGGAATACGAGGCACCAACAATGGTCAGATGCATTGTGGGGTGAAGTGTTTCTAAAGTGTCAAGGCCTACAAGGAAAATCTGCACTGCTCTTGAAGCTTTGTGTGTGCTGAATGGTGCAAGCGCCAGAAAGACAGGCCTAGGAAACACGAGAGAATTATACTCTGAGCCAGGAGAGATGCCCTAGGATGAATAGCTGTGACACTGGAACAGGATAGAGAAAGAATGCTTACTAGTGCCTCATTGTGACGGTTGTCCAAACTCCAGCTTTTTAGCTGATACACACAAAATGAATTTTCAGTGCAGCACACACTATGACCTCACTTGTGTGCATAAATTTGTGTGTATTTACAGAGTCTGTGCAAGATGGAATGGTACTTACAGACTTGAGTCTAACTGGTAATAAAGTGCAGTTCCTTTAACAAAAGACTCCCAGTAGCCCTGCAGAAATTGTGGTGACAATTGCTACAAACAGATAAAGTAGCAGAGACAAATGTGTTACTTTAATTGTACATGCACAAGAATTAGGCTCTTTTTCTAGAGACAAATCTGATATCTGAGTATAAAATAAACAGTGCCACTCCTAAGAATTTAAAAATTAACTACCCAGAATGAAAACTAAATGTTAAAGATTTATCAGATGGAACAACAAATAGTAGGGCAATATCTGTATCAGAAGTCCAATTCCAGGCAAAATTGTCGAATATTATAAAGAGGTCAGATTACATCAATAAAGTACAATCCATAAATGGTAAACTTGAAAAATAAAAGGCAAATGCTTTTAAAATACAATAACATAGGAAATCTCATCCTCAGAAAAAGACCAACTGGTCAAAAAAATAAGAGGTAGGTGATAGAAAACTTATAACTAGAAACAATGACTTTACTGACAGTAAAATTTAATGTCTACTTTTGAATCCAACAAGCACTGAATATACGTTTTAAGGACCTATAAACATTTTTAACACGTTTAGATGTACAATAACAATACATGCTCAAGAAAAGAGATAAGGAAATAAAAATAGAATTAAAGCCTATAATCAGATGCTAGTTTATATGACAAAGTATTACATGACATTATAAAATGGCATTGCAAATCTGAGCAGATAAAGTAGTGAATGGACGATTACCCATGTGGGACAAATAAACTGCATTCTCAAGTCTATGTAGAACAAAACATTCAATTAATGACTTATTAATAAAAATTAACATAAAAACTTTGGTAATAAAAACTGGTGAGGGGCCAGCAAGATGGCTCAATAGAATAAGCACTTCCCTGGCAAGCACAAGGGCCTGAGTTCAATCCCCGGTTCTTCAAAAAAAAAAAAAAACTGGTGAATATTTACCTTACACTGAAGAAAAACATTACATCTACATAAGATAAATAATCTTTAAAAGAATACTTTGTGTTTGGTTACATAGGTTTTGAAAGCTTCACTTTCTGGTAAAAATCAAAACAGGTAAAATATAAAGAGGTCTTATATGTGAAAAATTTGATATGTCTGCAAATAGAACTACCAGGAACCAGGAAATTGTCCATTATCCCACTATAAAATCAAAGTATATAAAGAAGTAATTCACAGATAGTAAAACCACAATCTCAATATAGTTTAATTTACACAGGCATAAAGTAAAACAGGTTTGGATTTTATCATAAAGGTAATAATTAGATTATATGTCATTCCTAAATAATTACAGCACTAATCTGTTCACTTTCCAAGGGTCATTACTAAATAGAAATCCAAGGCATAAAATTCAATTATCCTCCTTACATGTAAATTTTTCAATCATATAAAAATTAAATAAAAATAGGATTTGTTGGTATATATGTGAATATGTGCTTGTATGCATACATGTATATTTTTATATGTGCATACAAAAAGTTTGGTAGATGTAAACTAAGGTGGTAATAGTAATTACTTCTGTTTTAAAATGAGTTAATTTTTCTTTTCATTTGTCTAAATTCCTCTCAAAAGAAGACAAAGGAGAAACAATTACAAAAAAGGACACCCTCCCTACACATTACAAAATAAGGTTTATATTACCTCACATGCAATAAAATACTACAAGCAATTGCCTGAAGATGGTCACAGAGTAGGAGGAGAAATTGGCAGTGTTCGTTAACAATTATGGTGTTTCTGTCTCATATGATGCAAATGCTTTCAAATCAATTACACTGATAGTTTCACAACTCTCTAAGCAGGTTAAAAGTCATTGTATTATTAAATTTTTAATTTTACATATTTGGTACAGGGTCTCACTGCGCAGCTGAGATTCATAGTGATCTTCCTGTTTCAGCCTCTCCAGTGTTAGAATTACAGGTGTGTACCACTAAACCCAGTCTTGGTAGCTGTTTCTGGTGCCTGGGGGTAGGGCCCTCAGTGCATGCAGTACCATGGATCAAACCTGTGTCCTTGCACTTGCCAGACAGGCACTTAGACTGCTGAGCTATGTGTACAGCCCTAAAGCCATTGTATTATATATACTGTTCATGAATGAATGGTGTGATATATAAATTGTATCTCAATAAAGCAATTTAAAAACCTATAATGGAGAAATGTTAAATACTGAAAAGTATGAACTGTTAAGAAAATAGTTGAAAGCATGGTTTTGAAAAGTTTTGCAGAAAAGGTATAAACATTGCAAAATATAAATTACACAAAAATATTAATAATAGTTATTTCTGGATGGAAAAGTTCTACAGTATAGATAAACAGTTTTGCTCCACAAGATACTAAACAATGAATATCACATTACAGCAATTACCTTTTGAATAAAAAAACAATATTTTTTTTTTTGGCAGAACTGGAGATTGAACTCAGGCCCTAATGCTTGCCAGGGAAGCACGTTTTCCCCTGAGCTATCTCCTTGACCCCTATGAGGCTTGTTTGGTTTTGGTTTTTTGTGGTACCAGGGATTGAACTCGGGACCTTGCACTTGCCATCAGGTGCTTATTCTACTGAGCTATCTCCCTAGCACAAAAAACAATTTTATAAAAATTACTTTTAAAATACTGAAGTTTTTGCTTAGTAGGGCTAAACAGAGAAAATATACTGAACAATGTCATTGTTAATTCTACTAAAGCTTTTTATATTTAAAAAACTCTAATTACTACCCTCTAAAGTAAATTTTTGTTATTAAAACCTAATGTGAGAGGTAAAATTAACAAGTGAGAATTGCTTCTCGGCCTTTTGGCTAAGATCCCCTGTAAAGTGAGTATCATGGTGCCAATAAATATTTATGGATTGTACCATCAACATTTGCTTACTATAAAGACAGGAGGAACAGTGACATGTTACTGTTTTGGCAATATATTACTACACGGATGCTGCTGTAATAAATTACTACAAACTGAGTACCTGAAAACACAACAAACACACCATGAGGGTTGTGGACATCTGAAGTCCCAGATGGGCCTACCTAGGCAAAATTCAGGGTGTCAGCAGGGTTTCATTCCGCTGGAGGTGCCCCAGGAGACTGTCTTGCCTTTCCCAGATGCCTGTGCTTCTGGGCCCTACTGTTTTCAAAGTATGAAGTTCAAGTCAAGGCTCTCATATCACATCTCCATGACACTAGGTAGTCAACCCTCTTCCTCCGTGAAGGATACTTCTGATCATATTGGGCACTTGTGGAAAATCCAACAAAATCTTCCTGTTTCTACGTCAGCTGATTGTCCACATCATTTCCACCTACAACCTTTATACCTCTGCAACAAGAGCTAACAGTCAGTTTTCTGAATTCTGGAGTCACATCACTGCTCAGTATTATTCTACTTACCACAAATAACTGAATATTTGCAATCAGTAGACTTTGGTTTCACTAACAGTATTTATCAGGCCCTGTCTAAATGATGTAGATTATTCATATATGGAGAGTAAAAAAAACATCTAACAAAATAGAAGTGATTCAAGCAACAATTGCAGGCTTCTTACAGCAGCAACATTGCCAATATTTTCCATTTCAACTTTTCTCTTTATGTGCATGCTATAAAGAAAAGTTTTGCTTCTTCAAGGTACAAATAGCAACAGATTGCAACCTCATAATATAGACCCACATTCAAAAAGTATTTATCAAATGCTGCCCATGTACCAGGAACCATGCTAAGTGCTAGAGATAAAATAATGAACTAGAAAGAAATATTCTTTGTTCACATACAGAATTTAAAGTTTAAGGAGGCTATGAATGAGGGAACTAAGATTTGCTGTAGCTCTGGCAAGAAAAGTTAATAAGTATGAAATGCTAATCAAAAAACACATTATTCTGCAAAGCCTAGCTTGTTCCATTTGGCAGTATTCTAAAGAACATTATCTTGAGTGTCTGCTGACTTTTAAGAAGTTTTATTTATATAGATATATCAATGTAAATACCTATTCTTATATATAAATATATGCAATATTACACAGTGAAAGCTGAATCAAACTCCAGAACAAGCTCACTAAAACTTTGCTTCCATAGGAATTTGCTTTGAAGATTACTATTTCAATTAGATACAATAAGTTTATCATGAGTTTAAGAGTTTTGCATATAATGCTGCTGTTCCACATTTTTTAATTTTTTTTATTGTGTCATCTTCAGTAGAGCTGGCTCGGTAGCCCCTTCTGGGATGTGGACCAAGAGTTCTAGAAGCGTGACAGTCTTCTAAGTTTTAACATTTATGAAAAGCATTTTGAAGCAAAAAAATATTCAGGCTTTATTCCTTTAGCTTCCTTGATCACACCTCAAAATGCTTTTAGAGTTCTCTCTGCCAATAAGGAAAACACTCCTATTTACTATTGAGAATTACTCAATAGATTAGAATTAAGAAGGAGGGACCAATTCATTTGTTTACCTGGATTTCTATTAACATAAATATATATATATATATATATATATATATATATATATATATATATATATATTTATGGGGTTAAGTTTGATATATCAACATTGCATAGAGCATACACTGATCAAGTCAAGTGGATTTAACATTTCCCTTGCCTTCACATTTGCTTGGTGCCTCCAATCTCCTTTCCTCTAGGTCTTCAGAAAATTAGTGAAAGGTTCCCATCTCTCGTTTGCCCCTGCACTGACCACAGAGTGACTTGGGTGACTCCAGTAGTGGTTATCTGAGCTTCCTCTGTCTTCCACCTTGTACCCCAATGGACTGAGAGAGATTGTTTTCATGTCCACCCTGGCTGTGAAATAACTGTCATCCACTCCAGGAGTATAGCCAGGCCACATGGGGCCCTTGTTCACTCCAGCCACTTCAGTTGTGCTGCACTTGGTAACAGAGAGGGTACCTGGGAGTAGCCAAGATCAGAAAGTGAGGGGATGGGCCCTTATTTGCACACCCAGCATTAACAGCAAGCTTTCCAAGCATCCCTTACCCATCCTGAATCAAGTTTCTACTTATGTAGCCCTTTCCAGGTTTTCATTGGGTTTCAGCCTAGGAGGGTCCCCTCGTGTGTATCTCTCCTATGCTGCAGAACAGATCTGTTACAGTAAGGACTTGTTTTGTTGTTCTTATATGCTGTGAGCACTGAAGAGCTCCAGAGAGCAGAAGACAACAAAAAGCAGCACCTGCCGAGTAGAGGCAGTGGCCTCACTTTGGTTGAGTCAAGCTGTAGTGTCCAGAATGAGCTGGCATTAAGATAGTGTAGTGGCAGTGCTCAGAAATCGATCTTTTGATGCCAAGACTACTAGAAGAACTTCCCTTGGCCCATGCATGATTTCTATTTGAGTCTAGCTGAAGAACAATAGATTATTATGAGATAGAGAGGTAACTCACTGTGCTGGCCCTGGTTCATTTTAGGTTATAACATTGGCAGTCCTGTAACCAGAAAATTTTCTCAGTCTTGTGATAACCAGGATAGTTGCTCAACCTAAGACCTAAGAAGAAAAAGAAAAAAGATGGGATAGGAAAGTAAGGTGAAAGTAAGCTCCCAGTAACAGGTGGGGATATGAGGAGGACAGAGTTGCCCATTCTCAACTATGCCAGTATGGTAGTCAGTCCACTAGAAATATTGGGATCCCTTTCTCTAGCTGCCATTTTTCTATACTGTGAATCCCAAGTTGAAGACAGTGGCCCAGAAAACAAGGTGACTACCTCAGCAGCAGCTAGACACCAGTAATAGAAGGGTAGCCTACTGTGTAAGACACAGCAGATATATGGGCCTGGAGCAAGGAGAGAACAATTAATAGACCAGATTGATGGTTACAGAACTACATCGTTCATCTATAAATACCTATAGGGAAAAGAACTCAAGTAGTTAGAGATATTGCCCTTTATAGGAAACCAAAGGCATTCAACTCCTGATTCCACCATGTCCCTCCACAGAAAGTCAGAATCTCAGGCAAAAACATGAATAGGTTAGGCATTCTTACCAAAGAAAGAATTAATATTATCAAAATGTACTCCTTAAAATAGGAGATTATAGGGGCAAGGAGATAGCTAAACAGTCTGAGTGCCTGTCTGGAGAGCGCAAGGGCCAAGACTTGATCCTCAGTATCACATGCAGTACCAGCTGCATCCCAGGCCTGCCAAGCTGGCCACCAAAGCCAGGCACAGTGGTGCACACCTGTAATCCCAGTACTGGGGAGGCTAAAACAGGAGAGTCACTGCAAGACTGAGCTGCACAGACACCCTGTACCAAATACATAAATTTTTAAAACTATACCAGATTATACTCACCTTTAAAATGTATTAGTCTGTAGACCAAACTACATTAGTCTTACATCTCTAAATCATTGCATGAGATTCATATGTGATCCTGCTAAACTTACACAGCTGTACACCACTAAATAGCTGCACCTGTAGAATCTCTTGTCCTACATCAAGGTAAATAAACATACTTGGGCTCCATTTTCTAGCAAAAGTAAAGGTCACTGGTAATTTTAGTCAGTCATCAAACATTTAAGCAACCTAAGAGTACTTACTTAGCACAGTACTTGGTTATTTATATGACAAAGAAAAAATAACAGCTCTTGTTCCTAATTAGATGTTTAGGATAAGTTAGGAGTCATCTCCAACCTCCTTCTTTGCTTGGATCCATGTGTTAAGCTTTTACCCACTGCAAAAAATGAATAGGAAAAAATTTTTGCAGCTTCACATACCTATCCAGAGGCCTCCACATTCTGGCTGCCTGAGAGACCTTTAATAACTCAGACCCCCCTGGAAGCAGCAGGGAATCTCTCTAAATCTAGAGGATTATGCTTTCCAAAGATTGGAACAGGGAAAAATCCTCTTTAAAAAAAATCCCCCTAAGACATCATAAATCCAGTAGTCGGCATTTTTGCTTGATTTTGCGTACAGTGGAGGTGTTTTATGTTATTTACTCAAGATACATGTTTACTCATTTTCTAAGACATATTCTCCTAAAGACCCAGGTGTCAAGTACATTTTCTTCTGATAAAAATTACAAATTAATATTTAAAGACCTTATGAAAGCACACTGATTACAGAACCTGAACAGTTCCCCTAACACATCCATTCCCCAGCAACCTTCATCCGCTGCACAGCTGGAGTAAGATGATGATTGCAGGCAGATCTGGAAGAAAAAATGGGTGTTTTCATAACAGAAGAAATGGAGTAGCATCCAGCTACTCCATCCAGAGAAACCACACCCATCCTCACACCTGCCGAAAGACAATAAACGCAGACACAATCAGAAGGCTGAGAAAAATCAGGTCATAAAGAGGAAAAAGCAAATTCAAAGAATTTCTGTAGCAAACAAAGAATTCCGAGTATAGACACTGACAAAGGAAGCTTTTCTAGGGAACACCCACCATACTGCAGTATCAAGCTTGCAAAAATGATGCACAGAGTATTTGTATGACGAAATAACTGTGTGAGTTCTTGCTGGGCACGTCAGCCCCTGGTGATGCTGGTTAGGCATTAAGGCAGGTGGGATATTTACAATGCAGAGTTCAGTGCATCAAATACATTTAAAAGCTTTAGTGGTGGAACAGAATTAGAAAATCTATGACTGATAAATTCTAAGATTATGAAAAAGAGTCATCTGTATATTTTCTTTATTTTTATTGAACAGGACATTTATACTATAACCAACAGAAAATCTAAATGGAACTTAAAGCTACTCATTGAATCATTTATCCATGAGCAGACATGTAAAGAAAAACTAAGAAGATTTATAGGAGCCTAAAGTATATTGTGTACAGAATGCATTTGAGAAAAATGGCTAAGTCACTTTTAGTGTAAGGCAAATTCAAGAAATATTTTTAACAAAAATCATACTTTTATAGAACACAATTATTTGAGGAAGTATTTGCTTAGCTCCTTTGTCAAAAGCCTACATTAAAGGAAGTCACACATGCGTTATCTCCGGAAATTTGTACCATCAAATCCTAGGCTGTTTTGCTGCAATACGCTATCACCCAAGTGGGCAGTTGAAGAAAGTCTCCAAATCTTATCTGCCTCAAAACAGAGCAACACTGAAATCATTTCAGAAATGCTGTGTTCTGTCCTATTCTTAATCGGCTCCAACAAAAAAAAAAAGATTAGGAAGCATCAACAGTCCATTACATTAAAACTTTTTAATTGAGAGACTCTGAAAAGGCAGATAGAAAATATGTGGAGTAGCAAGGATGAGGCTATTCAGACTGTTAAACGCTGAATTTTAAGCTAGTCAAATTTCCAACTTTTCAGTAGGTTTATGTGTAACAGGCTTTCTTATTTTAAAGTAACATTTCTGAAAATATTTGGTCTTATGTCCTTATTCATCCAGCAATCATAGGGATGCTCAAGACCTTTGTTGACACTTTTCATTGATACAGGAAAATATTGATTTGATTATTAAAACTACCCATCCATGGGTCTAGTTTGATGCATCATGATGAAGGTGGGCCTAAGTATGACCAGTAGCTGTAGAACAGAATAAACAGGGACTAAATATAATATTCCAGGTGAAAGCAGGGAATAAAAATATCAAATCTAAAACTGCTTTTGCATAGGCAGGCAGAAAATTTAAGTCTTCAACAGTTTTTAGAACCCGGGTCAGCCAAAACAATATGATTGGCAGTGGTGAGGTTTTAGCATATAAATTAAAGCAAAGGCAAGCATCAATTGATACATGGGAAATCCTGAAAACTTAATGCTGGCCCAATCCTTCTGTAGGAAGGAACTGCTAGACACCTAGGACATTCAGATCTGATTGAAGCTGCCCTTTTGGTGGCAACCTACCCTGGCTCCAAATCCATCCTGCTTTCTTAAGAGGTCTGCCTCTGGCCTTAGTTCCCATCCCTTTTCTTTCCATTAGTGAATTGGGATCATTCTTCTCCTGAATTCTTAGCCTTCTATTAGCATTGGTCCCTCAAAAGACCTATTTCACATTTTTTCTTTAATTTTTATTTCCGACTCCCTTATCTGTAATCCTAGCACTCCGAGAGACTGATCCCAAATTTAAGCCCAGTATGGATAACTTAGCACCTTAGGGAAATTTCATATCAAAAGAAATAATAAAGTGATGGTAGTGCAGCCCAGAGGGTCATAGATTCAATTCCTAGTAGCACAAAGTAGGATCTCTTCTTTAGCTTATTAGTGCCTTGAATTATATCAACTTCCTGAATAGTTTCTTATAGTTATTTTATTATTCACATTGATTAATATAGTTCATATCTGTCTTTTATCATTCCTTGCTGTAAACTCCTAACTAATATTTATATCTCATAAGGTAGGAATCCAATAATATCTGTCAAAGTTAGAAAGTGGAAAACTGTTACACTCACTGATATTGGATCCAATCACTCTAACAGACCAACTCTAATTTTACCATTAGCATTTCAAGGTCCAGTTCCATCCTAGACTCAAATGTATTTATCTTTTTTCACATTTTCATACCCATATTAAAGCATCTGGAATACAATCAAAAGGAAAAAGCCTTCCCTCATTTTTAGCCTCACAAACGAAGTCAAGTTTCAGATTGAACAAAAGATGTAAGATAGTATTACTAATACCAAGAAAATGCATGGTTCATTGACTTCACAGTTCATTTCTGCATTTCTTAGATTTAAATATGTTTTATGCTAACTCTGTAATATCTTAACAGTGTCAAAATCCATTTCTAATGTGGTGTCAAACTTTTAAAGGAATGCATAACCAACCAATAAAAAGGAAGAAATGTTTTTAATAAACAATTTTCAAAGTCAATAGATCAAATAGGTATGGAATTAAGAATTGTACAGACCCTAATTATAAAAATATTTGATCATAAAATATATTTAGTGGAGTGTGTGTTTTAAACTCCACTGTCCAAAAGCAAAAGGATGACCAGATGAAACAGCAAAGTCCTCGTTTCCTGGAAGAGATGGAGAACCTCTAGAAAATAGTGATTTAGAGCTCAGCCAGGTTTTCTTCATTCCTCCTCTAAGAATTAACCATTTGCCAAGTTTGTGCTCTTCCAATGCAGTCTAATGACCTTCTTACTACCTGTCTTGCAAGGAAAAGACCACCATGCAGCTTGCTTTCCTCTGTGTTAAGCTTGAAGTCCTCGCTGACTGATCTATCTCCAGTTCATTTCTCAGCATTGTGTTTGCAGTCATCCACCTTGATAGATGAAATAACCTATGTTCCTACATGGACAACAAGTCTTTCAGACTGCTGGTGGACGCCCTAAATGCAGGGTTCCTCAGCCACAGTGCAAACCCATTGTTCGCTTAGCATTTATCTACAACCACATCATGTCATCTCTGCACTGGTTGGGAGTGAGGACCACCAACGCTAGCATGGCCAATGCCATTACTGCCTGCTATCCCATCATCAGTAGTGCCCTTGGCCTCCATCCTAGGAGTATTCTATTCCCTTTCAGTTTCCAGGAAATTGCAACAGGATCTTTGAAACATGTAAACAAAGAAAAATCAAATGAGAGACTGGATATTTATAGCAATTAAATTACTTTTTATTTTTAAATCCTGGACAACAACCTAACAATCTAAAAAGAAAGCACTATGGAAATCTTACATATCTACATTCTCTTTCATTCTCCACTCAATATTTGTGATTAAAGGACATACTAATTTAGAACTGCACTCTTAATTACCTTCTCTTTCCATTTCCTCAAGAGAAAAATGGAACAAGGCTTTTAGAGACAAAATAAAGCCTAAATCAAAGCCTTGAAAAGTGGATTTCTCTAAATTTCTTTGAATCACAGAGGTATATATGGGAGTTCTAAAGCTCAAAATTCTATACTAAAGGAACATTCAAACCAGGAGCATGATTCTTAGGGCAATAACACAAGCTTAGAAGGTGGAAATGTCAGAAAAAAAGATCAATAAAAAACTGTTCATAAAAAGATGGGTTTTTAGATAGGGCAGAAAAACAAGAGAAAGGACACTTGTTAAAAGCAAATAGAAAGCTGATCCAACCTGAGCAGATGTCCACAAGGCCAAATGTTAGATAAATGAAGTCTTGCAGAAAGGAATTGTCTGAGTAATGCAGCTCTCTGGTAAGAGCATAAGCCAGGAGGGCATTGAAGACACATGGAAAAGCATCAGAATTTCTAATGTGTTCTTTACCATACAACTATGAGTAAACTCATTTCAGCTCATTGACTTAATGAGTAGTTATATACTGCTTCTACTACAGGACAGAACTTTCTTTCCATCAAAAGCTTGCATAGTTATGATAGATATATAGCCACTTTCTCTTAATTCAATAAGAAGAAAGATTTATACTAATAGTGTTTGGACAGCATATCATGTCTGCATCCTGTGCTATGAGTGACTACTACAAAGACAACAGTATGCAATGTATTAATCGTTGTAACTCTCCTACCAACCTGTTTTGAAGCTGTCTCATTGCAATTTTTTCTTAATAAAATTAATTTTAAAAAAGAGCTCCCAAACTATGGCATTTGGACTAAATCCAGCCCACTACTTGCTTTAGAAATAAGTTTTATTAAGACAACACTACACTGTGTTTACTCTTATGCTGCAACACACTTGAATAGAACAGGACCATGTCTCATGCATTTATCACACCTTGTACAGGAAGAGTTTGCAGATCTGTGCTCTCGATGATAGTAACCCATGTGCTGAAGGGGGAAGCAATGAACAAGTGTGCACTGAAAAGTGCTTCCCATCTTCAAACACAGAGAAGTGTTGTGAGAATGAATGTGAGAAGGGGATGAGGATGTTTTATCATTAATCTATGGGTATTTGCTACATTTTCTGAATATAGATAATTTGTAATCAATTCTTACTCCTAAAATTAAAGAAAAAAAAACCTGGGCATGGTGACACAAGCCAATAATCATAGTACTCTGAGAGTCTGAGGCTAGATAATATCAACTTCAAACCTAGGCTGGCAATTGAGATCCTGTCTCAAAAATGAAAAGGGCTAGGCACATAGCTCCATGTGAATGCACTGGGTTCAATCTATAAAATAAGTTTATAAAAGAAGTTAATGCTCCTTCTATTTAGGATCTGTAATATTTCTTTGTTAAACTAAATTTCAATATAATTCATTAAAGGCAAAAAAAGACATTCACAGTGCAAAGTTCTACTTAAAATTGAATCCCTCTTCCTTTCTCAAATAAAATTTTCCAACAAAAATCTGAAAATATGATGGCTCTTTCCTAGATACATGACTGATTTATGTAGAGAACTTGAGAGATTAATATGTATTTATAAACACACACAACTTAATTTTTAACACAGAATTTTAGAAGCGAAGATGTTTATAGATCATTTGTCATTTGTTCAAAGAAGCAATCAAATCTGAGGGAGACTAAACTATCCTAGCCCCAGAAGTAGCCACAGTACTATAGAAAAATCTTTTAACCTTCCCATCAGAGACAAAGGGATGAGCCACATTCCAGCTTCTGTCCCCAAGCCTCAAACATTAGGAGACATGAATTCTAGTCTTTCCTAGTCTTTTTTTTTTTTTTTTTTTTTTTTTTTTTTGAGACAGTGTCTCACTATGTAGTCCATGCTGGCTTTGAACTCACAGCAATGCTCCTGCCTCTGTCTCCCAAGAGCCACCACTCCTGATTAGTCCTTACTTTGTCACAAGCTAGTTACGTAAGCTTATGATACTTTTAAGTTCCCATCAGCTTCCTCATTCATATTACATTTTTGTTATTGTTTTATTTTGTTTTCTTTAAATGAATCTTACACATTTATATCTAGTAATCTGAACAACTAATTCAAAGAGAGCATCATGTAATACAGCAAACAGTGTTGAATTCCTATTAACTTTGTTTAGTGAAATTTCATTTTATTTATAATACCGAGCCCAAGAACAGTCACAAGACAGGGATAGGGATAAGGGAAAAGGCTGCCACCGGGCCCTGTTTTACCAAAACTCACATTGTGAATTCCTCACTCTCTTCATTCCTCAATCCTCTCTTTTAGAGAACAGCAGTACTACTACTACCCTGTACGGCTCTTGTAAGAATTACATTAGTTCATACATATGAAGTGGTCAGCCACAGCCTGGCAGAGATAAATGCTAAAAACAGTGTCCACTATGACTGTGATTCTACTTTTTAAGTAAAGTGAGACTAAAAAGCTAAAGTCACCTGAATCAAGGGGAGGCCTAAACATGCTGCTAATACCTGCTACTTACTGACTTCTCACTTTCCACAACAAGAGCTTCCTGGTTTTATGTCCATACATGTTGGAGAGACTTAGTGTCTATTTCCAGAGATCAATCCTCCAAGCAAACATTCTACCTGTCACAATCGCTGCTAATGAGTTCCCTCAATATTCAAAAACAACTCAAAGAGACTCTTAACAATTAAGCTCTTTATTAAACTGTCTGGTTTGTCTCCATTGCTCCCAGGTCAGTTGACAATCATGTTTAGGGTAGATGTGTTTTAGATATGGTAAAAATTACTTAAGTACTAAATATTAACCTAGAGTCCAGCTAAGTGACTGAGCAAAATCCTTCACATCTACAATATTATTCAATACAAAAATATAGAGATAATATTTTTAAGTTCACCATAATGAAAATGTTGATTGTATCACTAAAGCAAGCTTTGAAGAGAATAGGTCATATATGTAAAACATCAAAGACAGCACACAAAATAATTTTATGTCTTGGAAAATATGACATGAAATTTGATTTTGCACTTTTTCCTAGTTACTTTTTTTAAAGTTAATTTTATTGTGAAAGAAATAGCAATTAAACAGTTACAAAACAAGTCAATAGGATGGTTAAAATAATTAACATACTTCATATTGTCTTCACAGTAGCTATTCAGAATACAAGATGCAGACATGATATCTTGTCTAAACATTATTAGTTCAAATCTTTCTTCTCATGGACCTAACAGAAAGCAGCTATATATCTAACCTAACTAATTTGTATATACAGTTATATTTTTTCTCACTACAAAATGGTCTTTCATTTATATCCCCCCTTTTTTTTTAGTTTTGTCAGAGATGGGTATTCTATCACCATTCAAAAATTGTAGGTTCATGAATTCAGCAAAATAATTCAGTATAGTCCAGTAGACCATAATAATAGTGGGTTATCCACAGGATGACTTGAGCCCTTTACAGCTCAACATATTAATATGGCTTTATGTTTTATATCTCATGTTTATACTTTTCTGCTGGATGGTTATGACCAAGATAAATCAAGAGCTAGTTACATTACCTCTCCTTAGCAGGTACTCACAAAATCTATAGACTCCAGAACTCAGCAACTAAGGTCTCAATTTATCCTCAGACCTCTGGATAAGTCCTCTTAATAAAGACAAAACACCTTATGTAAATAAAAACACTACAAATTTTTTGTAATTAATGCTTACATGTTTGTAGCTAATGAACAAGGTGTGCAGCCATCACTTGAACTTCATACCTCAGGAAAAGTAGTTACACATTCCACTCTAGGCTCTTAGATCTGCCTAAAGCTTTAGACCCATAGCTTTACACTGTGGCTATTTTTCAGGGAAACATTAGCAACCTTTGTTATCAATAGCAATTCCAAATCCTACATGTCTGAAAAAAACTCTTTAATAATGCATTGCTTCCTAATGATTTTACCAACAAGACAGGCATTGATGAATCTTGAGTCTGGAACGGCATGGTCTACAAGTCAGTATTGAACACTGCACTGGAGAATGGTCATATTCATTAAGAGTCCAGGAAAGTTCTTCATTAGGTAAAGAATAATGGCTTTGGCAGCAACTTTTTTAAGGTGGTCTGAAAATATCTTCTCAAAAAATGAACTTTTCCACCAAAATGGTATTCAGTTTCATGCGTTATTCATTCCACTTAACATGAACTGTGGCACTCATCCATGATCATAAATATGGATGATTGTTATTTTAAATGAAAATGTTAGCTATAGAGGATAATAATCATTTTTGGCAACATCTTTCAGGGTTATGATTTGACAATTATGATACTTTCACATTTCAATGTTTTAAAAGAAAAGGTAAAGGAAATGCTTTCATATATATCAGTTACTACTTGAATCTCCTAATAAAAACAAGGTTGAACATTTTTCAAAGATGGTGATATTTATCAGAGCAATTGACTAATTTTATACTTTTTCTTTCATGATGGAGGTAGCTTTACATTATCACTCAGGTGGAAAAGTGCTATCATGCTAGCACTTTTTAATCATTAAAGTTTATTCTTAACCATTCAGAGTAGTGATGAAAAAAATTAAAGTTTTAAGTCATATTCCAAGGCTTTACATTATCATATTGCATATAGATGCTTTTCCTTAAATGCAAATACATTTCACACATAAAGAAAAAGGATTTCTTGTGTAAAGATGTGATATATCCACTTATCTACACTTGTGAGGAAAAGTGAGTGCATTACAGAAAAACAACTGTACACTATTTACCTCTGTGCCACTTAAGCAAGACTGTTGGGTTAAACAGGCATTTTATTCACATTATTCATTCTTCTAGGACTGGGGAGCTTAGCAAGCATCTATTTCCTTCTTTCCAACTCTTCCCTGTCCTAGGGGATGGTGAAAGATGGAAGAGCACAACAGAATATAACAGGAATACAAATGCATATTCTTTTCAGCCCAGAAAAAGTGTTGGCAAAACAGTAGATTGCAAATAATTTCTCCTGTTCCATATTTCATAGAGTTCAATTTGAACTTGGTAAGAGCGAACCTGGGCAGCTTCCTTCTCTGAAACAATAATACATTTTGTAACTTGAACCACAGTATCTTCAGGCACAGATTAAATGTGAAAGCAAGAGTAGGCATCATTAAAATTTGTTTTTAATCTTCCTTCCACCTTACTTTGCCTTATTGTAGATAAGAAATGTAAAGGGTGCCCTCTGGCACCTGGGAAAGACCTTGAGGAAACCAAACAATGTCAAGCGTTTTTATGCCAAGAAAATGTTAAAGAAGTAAAAGGGAAAGCTCATGAGAGGAACAGAATGGAGACGGGAGAAAAATACATAAACCTGGCTCAAAAATTAGATACCGAATAAGGACTAAAGTGTTAATTGGTCCTCATAATTAATGCAGCTGTGCTATAATTTCATTTTTATTCTAATAGTGCCTTTTAGCTATGACTTAAATATTAAAAATGAGCCAAAGTGTAAAATATTGATTATATAAAATTATTTCTAATTAATTTTGGACTCAGATTTTTTTAGAAAAATAGGTTTTATTAATTAATGCAACATTAATTTTGAGAATGGCATGACAGTATAAAGGAAGACACGGCAAAAAGAAAAGTCATTTCACAGTGTATCACAATAATTGTCAACATAGTTCTGTTCCCAGCAGTATTTGTAAAAATTTGTACTTTAAGGGTTCTCCATTAAACCAATTAATTCAGAAAACCTGTGAAAGACCTTGGCAATAGTATTGTTTTTTTTGGTGGTACCAGGGATCAAACTCAGGACCTTGGGCTTGCCAGGCAAGCACTTATTCCATGTAGCTATCTCCTCGACCTTTTAAAAAAAAATTTTAGATAACTAAACTTTGTAGTGACTTCTTTCTTAGGCTAGTGGGAAATCAAAGCAGAGTGTCCACAAAAAGTTCCTCAAATATATGGGTAAGTATTTTCTATAAAAAATAGTTGCCAGAGGCAAAAGTTTCAGCATTGGAGTAACTAGTACATTGAACCTTGATCTCATAAATATTGATTTGTATGAAGCAATTTAATTATTTGCTTCATAAACATCTGAGAAATATTGACTTCAGAAGTTTTAATACAGTTTCACAATGAGTTATTTTGAAGCATTTGTCTCAAACAGCCATCTACTAGGGTCTAAAGAAGTCCCCAGAAGTGGAGGTGGGAGCATGGGCCCACCCATGTTCACATGGGCAGTTTGTAGGTTCCCTGACTTCTCTCACAGGCAGGGCTAGAAGATGCATAGAGAAGTATACTAGGCAGAATTTCAGCAGCACACACTCAAAGACAATAGGTTATAGGACACGGTACGGGGCACAGTGAGGTCTTGAGCACGGCATGTGGATTTGGGGGTGAAGAGGTGTGCATTCTATGTTCAGGAGAAAAGCGATAGCCCCTTCATGGATGAGGAGCTGCCCATTCAAAAGGAAAAGGCTCATCTCAGAAGCTAAAAGCACAGATCAAGTTTTAAAACCTTTAAGCGTTTTGGTTGATTGGCTGTTTTTCAGCATGTTGGTTTCCTGAAAGAGGAAAGCAGCTTGAATAACTTTGACCTGAAACTGCAAAATTTTATTAAAAGTACACTTTTAAAACCACGATTTTCCTTGTCCTTCTACCTTTATGTCTTTAACCTACCTCAAAACAACGCTAAAGATTAAACTTTGCAGCTGGTGCACAGGTTACCAATAATTATTTTTAGAAAAGCATATATACAGTAAGACAGACTTATAAGCAGTAGTTTAGAACACACAAAGAACCTTTCAAACAAAATTTCTTCTATCTTTATGCTTAAGGTGTCATTAGAGATGTGTCTAATAATCTCCTGACGCTTATTCCTGTTACTTCCAGAAATCATATTGAAATTGGTGTCAAAAGCAACACAGGGGGTTGGGGAGATAGCTCGGTGGTCTAAGGACTTCCTGGCAAATGCAAGGATCCAGGTTTGATCCCCGATATCTCATTCCATGCCGGCTTTGAAACCATGCATAGTGGCACACACTTGTTATCCCAGGACTGGGGAGGCTGAGACAGGAGGACCACTATGAGTCTGAGCTGTGTAGCAAGATGCTGTATCAAATAAGTAAATAAATGATTTTTTTAATTTTTATTCATCTGAGTGAGAAAAAAGCTAAAATAGCATTGAAACAGGTTAGTAGGACAGTTACAATAATTAATACATTGCATATTGTTGTCTTTATATCTTTATAGTAGTTAGAGGACAAGACATAGACATGATATATTGTCTAAGCATTATTAGTAAAAACCTTTCTTTTCATTGAGCTTTAAGTTGGTATTAGCCATCCAGCAGAAAAGTGTAAGCATGAGGTATAAAAAGTAAGGCTATATTAATATGCTGAGCTGTAAAAGGCTCAAGTCAACAACTTCAGACAATTGCCAGTTGTGCTAGTAACTCACTACTACTATGGACTATTGGACTATGTTGGGTTATTTTGCTGAATTCAAGTACCAATTTTTTTTTTAAAAAAGCAAGACAGGAATTCATAAAATGATTATAGCTTTGTAGGATGGTGTCTCGCTCAGCAATTCTCACTCTTTCTAACACAGGAGTAGGTAGTGGGTAACCCTGGAGCCAGACTCCGTGCTCCATGTAGGTCATTCATTTGCTGATGCTGGGGCCTTGGAGAAGTGACAGAGCTGTTCCTAAGCATGTGGATTTGAGTGTCCAAGAACACTCCCTATAACTCGTGTAAAAAATGAGAAAGTAACTCCTGTGTCATGGAATCGTGTCAGAGGCAGAATGAGCTTGTAATATAGTCAGTGCCTAAACTATTCCTGCAATGTGATCAGAAAGTAATACATCATTATTATTACTACCTGGTGATTATAGGAAAACAGAATAAATTAACGGATGGATGGATGGATCAAATTTCTTAAGATTCTCCTATCAAAAAAACCAAACACTATTATTGCCATTTACTCACCTCCATTGGGAGCGAAGGACAACTTACAAATGGCAGGATAAACCTTGATGGTTGAAGCACAGCAAGAAACCAGGGACACTGAACAGGAAAGTGCCAGAGATAAATTGCCTGTGTTTCTGTGTTTTGCATGAGCCAGCCCTGCAGGTGCCTGGACTGAAGCCCAGACCTTCTCAAAGAACTGCTCAAGTAGCACATTTTTCATTGCCGAAGAAATACAGAGCCCAGAGACCTTAAGAAATCAGAATGCTACTTTAACAGAATTGGAATAGTATTCCCAAATTTACTCCTTCCATACCTCTTAGATGCAAACTATGTTTTATGATTAATTGCAAACATGCAAAATATGAGAAACAAATGCAGTTATCTCCTATGCTGTACTCATTTAACAAATAATTACAAAAGTCAGGCCAGCAAGATAGCTCAGTGGACCAAGTACCTGCTTAAGAAAGCATAGGGACCAGGGTTTGATTCTGGGCACCATATACTGTGCCAGCCCCAGCCCCAGGCATGCTAAGCAAGCCACTGAGTTTGAGTATGGTGGCACACTCCTGTCCTCTCAGAGCTGGGAAGGCTGAAAAGAGGAGCATCACTATGAGTCCAAGCTGCAGAGTGAGACCCTATACCAAATACATAAATTTTTTAAAAAGTTACAATACAAACTGAATTGTTATGGCTGGAAAATTTTTCTTCATTAGCTTGTCAATATTTTATAATTTTCTTCAATAATAACAATCTCTTCTTTAAAGTGATACTTTGAAAAGTTATGTTTCAAATGACTATATCATCCCCATTTTAAACCTTCTTGCCTTCCTGAAAGTCTTCTTTATTTTGCCAGGTTTTCTTTAATCAACAGCCAGACTCCCCTTGTGGAAACTATGCTTTAACTTCTTAAGTAATCCCCCGCCCTTCCTAACATTTGGATGTGAAGAGTAAGAGCAAATGTAAATCTCTCATTTCTTCTCTTTCTCAGAGTCTATGTGTTGTTCTTCATTGCTTTTTTTAAGAATAAATGTCCATTTGTGATTGTAAGTTAACTCCCTATTGCAGGAATTCTCTTGGGCTAATCATTATTGGGCTTTCTTCCCCTACAAACTTAGAGTTAGCCATGTTGTATATCTGCCGTCATTATGGCATCATGGGGAGAAAAATGTGAGAGAAGATAGGAGAAAAGTAGGCTCAAAAATAATAATAATCAGTAAGCCAGCTCCTTCCCCTTCAGCTGTCCTAGAATACGAAAGCCCTAGGTAATATTCTCTGTACCATAAAATTCTCTATGTGCTTCTGATCTTACAAAAGCCAAGACAGGCTCAAGTTTATAAAGTGATCCCTGGATGAATCTTACACACACAGTGAAGAAAATTTAAAAAAGCACAGCAATTCAAGCTCAAAACAATCTGGTGCTCATTTTCCTAAGTTTGGTTTCATGGGAGGCACAGGTTTCCAGCTTGTCCAGAGCAGTTGTGCCACTATTTCAAGGCCATCCTTCCCACCAGGTTGTCACATTGTGGGGTGTGCTCTCTGCGTGCTGTACAGAAAACCTGTACCTATGTAGAAGTAAAATTACTTCATCATTGGATATAGGGAAGTTTTGCAATTACCATTTTTATCATTTTCTTTCTCAAAACCACACAAATATCTATTTGTGACATTTTGGCTTGAAGAAAATAAGTGGTGAATGCCTTGTATCACTACCATGCAATACAGCACTATGAGATTATCATATCTAGAGAGGGGCTGAAACCCAGGTACTCAGGCATATCAATCAAGTTGACACTTCTTCAGACAAGGAGCTGGATGTCTGGTATGCTTTATTTTTATTTAACTATTTTACATAAAGCAGAATGTAAAGTCCTATGTAGAATGCAAGATTAGAACCGAGATTTTAACTTTGTCCATAATAAGATTTTTGCACATATTTGTAGTATTGTACAGGGGGTAAAAAAAAATCTGAGAGATAAGCCAGATTAGAGGGAGCATCTGGAAAAATCAATAAGGACTCTGAAATCACAACCCAAAGCAGAATTGGCAGTGTGGTCAAAGGCACAGAGAGGCAGCAGGAACTAAAGTCTGCCCTGACACAACTGTACTCATACCAGGTATACACCAAACTAAATAAAAAAGATTGTGAAGCAGAAATAATTATCCTACCAAATGCAGACACTGGGGATACAAAGAAAATTACTGTGAAAACCCACAATGTAGAGGAAATTAACATTTACCTTAGTTCAAAAAAAAGCGATAAACATTTGATGTGGTTTAGATTTAGTACATCCAGCAAAATTTTCTTACAGTCAGAGAATGCATGGGGGAAACTGACTGGGTCACAGGAGTGCACACTAATTGGTGAATCTGCGAGCAGAGCAGCTGAGGGTGCTATTAGGGGCCAGGCCCCGGTGCTCCCCACCCGGAGGGACACATCTCCCTCCTAGCTCCTCATTTTGCTTTCTGCTTCTCGGCCACTACAGCCCGCACAGCTTTCCTGTGCCAGCACTTCCCTATGCCTCTCTGCCTTGGAGCCCACGTACCCACATCAAACTCTTCTTTATGTTATGAATGTTGGTCATTTTGTCCCAGTGGTGAAGAAAGTGACTCAGAAAGCATTCCTGTCCTCCAAAGAGTTGAGTGGAAAAGAGACTAAAGCAAAGCAAAAGCAATGTTTGGTTTCTTTCATTAAGGCAAAAGAAATTGTTATAGAGAACTATCAGAAACAGATGAGGCCAGAGAATGTGTGGGGTTCCCATGAGACCATTCCCATATAAGGCATTTCCAGAAACACTAACTTACTTGTAGCTACACAGATAGGCAGACAACAGAAAGCCATGCTTGGCCCAATGAATATTGGAGAGATATCTGGAGTTTTGCTTATGATGTGTGACTGGAATGGGTTGGAAGTTTTGATTTAGAGAAAAGGGGTGAATACACTGACCAGGTATAGAAGAAAAGAGTATATAAGCACTGTGTAATTCCCCTTGCATGAGGCACCGCGGTAAGTGAACTTACAGAATCACTATTAAATAATGATTGCCAGAGGTAGGAGGAAAAATAATACAGAGCTCTTTAACGAGTAAAGTGCTTCCATTTCACAAGATAAAAGTTCTAGAGATTAACGATATATGAATATGAACATAATTAGGCTACAAAAGTGTACACTTAGAAATGACTAGGATGTTGATCTTTCTTCAACAGTAAAGAAAAATTTAACAAAATTAAAGTACACACAGTTCATACTGCATAACATGGGTTCTGTATCTAAAAATCAGCCAAAAATACAAATAAATTAATTAACTAAATAAAAAAATCAACCAATGGCAGACAAAAAATATTTAGAAACAAAAGCCCAGCATCTGTACATGTACTGTCCTTTATTTCTTGTCATGATTCACTACCTAATGCAGTACAGCAACTGCTTACAAAGCATTTGCATTCTAATAAGTATCATAAGCAATCTAGAGATGAGTTAAAGAGTCTGGGGAGATGTACATACATTATGTGCAATTGCTAAGCCATTTCATAGAAAGGACTTGAGCATATGTAGATTTTGCTTCCCAGAAAATGTCTCCTTCACAGAGTCTGAAGGGTATTTGTCCATGGCTGCATGTGTACAAAATTCTTCACCTAAAATGGAATATTCAGCTATAATTCAAGCATTAAGAGACAAAGTAGGACAATAATACTCAAGTATTCTTTACTGATTATAGTTTTACTTATTATATTGTGATTCCTCAATTTCCATTAAAGATGTACATAGACACGATGTACTTTTTAAAGAACAAGGACTCTGATGAACCCACTACTGTTTTGTTATCTTGGAAAGCCGCCCCATCATTTCCTCTACCCAGCAGCATCTCTCTCCATGGGCAGCCGCTGTCATGCTAGTCTATTAGTCACTGCTCTCCCCTTCCTTGTATTTTCTTATCATAGCTTAAACTCACATAAATTTTCTATCAATCATATCTTATTTAGCTGTTTTAATTTTTAAATTGCATATAAAAGATATTCTGTATGTATTTCTCATGCAGCTTTGTTTTTGCTTCATCTTTGTTAATATGTAGCTATAATCCATCTGTGTTCCAATATAGTCCAGTAGTCCATAATAGTTAATATATATATATATATATATATATATATATATAAATAAAATGAAGGTCCATTTTGTAGGGAAAAATATATATACATATATATATATGTATATATATATATATATATATATATATATATATATATATATATATATTGTTCTACTATGAGTGTTGTATGATTTATCCATTACAAATGAAGATGCGGATTTTGGCATATTTCTAGTGTTTCTTTGACTCTTAATGATATCATTGCTATGAACATTGATGTGTTTCCTAATACATGTATGTAAACTTTACCAAGATATAGAACTTTTTTAAGTATATGTATCATTTTCCTTTTGTAAATGTAAAACTATTTTTTGAAATGTAAGATTATTTTTCCAAAGCAACTATACAATTGACACTTCAGCCAACAGTATAAAATTCTCTTTGTTCTATAGTACTCTAAAGAAACAGATCAAATATATCATCAAATGGAAAACTACCCCTTCTTCTTAAGTGAAACAAAAATAATGCAAATGGCCGTATTCCCAAAACTGTTAATCAGATCTAATGCAATCCCAATAGAAATACCAATAGCATACCTCACAGAACTAAAGAAAACATTCCTAAAATTCATATGGAACCAGAGAGACCTAGAATAGCAAATGCAGTTCTAAGCAACAAAGGCAAGGCAGAGGCTATCACAATGCCCAATCTGAAGTTATACTACAATGCTACGGTAAGAAAAACAACATGGTACTGGAAAAAAAAAAAAAAACAGGATCATGGAAAAGAATACAAGATACAGAAACAACTCCAAGCAATTCAGCTACAGCATCTTTGACAAAGGGACCAAATACATTCAGCAGAGGAAAGATAGCCTCTTTAATAACTAGTGCTGAGAAAATTGACTCATCACAATGCTAAAGATTAAACCTAGATATATCTCACTCACCATCCACTAGATCAAGGATCTAAGTATTATAACAGAAATACTTAATCTGCCAGAAGTAAGAATATGTAAAACTCCTAAAAACAAAGATTTGACATGCAAAAGCTCTGCACCCAGGTGTTATTCCAAAGAATCAACATCTAGAATCACATCAAATTAAAAAGCTTCAGCTTGGCAAAAGAAACCACCAATAGAGTAAAGCAACAACCCGCACAATGGGTAAAAATTTTAGCAGCTACTCTTCAGACAAAAGACTAAGACCTAGAATATATAAGTAACTTGTAAAATCAGACCCCCCCAAATTTAAAGAGTCAATGTAAAAATGAGCATCTGAAATGAATAGACACTTCTCAGATGGTGAAGTACAAAGAGCAAATAAATACATGAAAAAAATTCCAATATCACTTATTATTCAAGAAATGCAAATTAAAACAACCCTGAAATTTCATGTTACCCTAGAAAGATTAGCGTTCATTTAATCACTAATAAATAACTTGATCAGCAATAACAAATGCTAATGAAACTGTGAAGAAAAAAGAATCCTTCTCCGTGGCTGGTGGAAATATAAAGTAGCACAATCACTATGAAAATCAGTATGGAGTTTCCTCAAAAACCTAGGCTTAGCAGTCCCATCTGACCCAGCTAATCCCCTTCTAAGTAGCTTCTGCAAAGAGGTAAAAGTATAATTCCACAGTAACATAAGCATGAGAAGTCTCTAAGTAGGTGGACTCACTTTGAGACAGTAATTTTAAGTTAATTGCATCAGACATGCTAAAACGTGTTATTTTTCTTGTGTGAGAAATCCAAAGGGTAAATAAAGGGCAAAATGAAGGATAGGTGCTGAGAAACAGAAAAAACTCATACAAATAGAAAGGGAAACAAGGCAGAGGGAAAGAAAAAGAAATTTTTCAAAAGAATGGAAGAAAAAGATAGGAATAAAGCTTTTGTAAATGAGGAAGGGAGGAAGGGATGAAGAGAGGGGCGGGGAACAGGAAATAAATAATTAAATATTATGAACAGGAACAAATTCCCTGTGATTAATGTGATCTTTATATATGAAAACATGTATTAATAAAAAAATCTGACTTTAGAAACAAGATTTTTGCTTACATTTTATTACCTAAAGTTGGTTATATTTTGCTACAGTGAGGAAATCTATACTGTGTAGCAACAAATAATTCATGTAACATATTTTACTTCTTGACATTGAACTTTCATTTTTAAAAATGTCTTCCCCCTTACATGGACAAAGTATCTCAATTCTAGGAATGTACTGCTAACTTTGTGTGTACTTACTACAAGTATACTGACATTTAAAAAAAAAATTGTTTCCAAAAGTTTTTTGAAAATGACTTTTGTGAAGACAAATCATTATCTTGGGAGAAAAAACATGTCTATTGCACTTTGCTATTTTTCCACATCTTCAATAATGGTGCTTGCTTAGATTGCCAACCTTGGAATCTATGAGCCTATGAGCCTGACTAAACATCTGACTTCTAGTCTTACAGCCATCTCTAACTACCTATGTGACTCTGGGGAAGGCCAAGCGACTTGACCTCTGTTTCTTATCAGTAAAAAGGAAAATTACCAAAATAATTTCAAAGCTCTCTTCTATGTAGAAAATCTTGTTGTCCTGTGATACTATGTCACTAGGTGGCAACTAGTAGATTCCATTTATCCATCTAAGCATGAGATGCTTCTAAGTAGGTGGATTTTTTCTCTCTTCTGGGGGTGCTTTGTGTTATTTTCCAATCTGATTATATTTAGATGAGGGACAGTTTTCTATAGGCCCCCTACTTCTAAGTGTCACACTGTAAGGCAACATGTATGAGGTCTTCATGGACCTAAGACTTCTGCTCTATAGGAAATAGTCTTACACTGAGAAACACTAACATTTGCCCCAATAACAGTAATTCTTTAAAGTGTATCTTAAGTCAACAAACTGCTTTGGTGCTTATTATTTTAATCTATCGCAGTTATCATAATTATTCTTTTGACTATAAGATGTTTAGAGCATCTGTCCATTACCCAAATATTAGTAAAACAGGTCAAGATGTCTTCTTTAATAACCCACAAACATAATCTTGCACATGCCATAACTGAGCTGCCTCACTTCCTAGAGACAGCCTAAAACCTAAACTTCCAGCTTCCCACTGGTGATCCACGCAGTCAGCTGGGCTATAGGGAAATGAAGTGGCATCAGACGCTCTTCAGCAAGTGTGGGGCTCTGCCCAGAACCACTCTGCAAGCCTCCTCCAGACACCGCACAGGAGCCAAGCTGAGCATATGTTCACAGAGGGGGAGTCAGGAAACAACTAGGACATCAACACTCACATCTTGGCACCAGCTACTAACCCTTAAACACTGTTTCCAACTTCTCTCCATAGGGAAGAGGAAAGAAAGCTCCACGTGGCAGCAAACCATACCTTCCCCAACTTCACAACCCCTGAGGGAAGTCCACACATGGCATTTGCAATTTGGCTCTATGCTTGCCTGTCTTTTGTTAATGTATTCATTTGCTTTTAAAAGATTCTCTTGCTCACCAAAGGGCAGTCAAAAGAAGATGCAACGTTGTAGCCACGTTGGCTGTAGCTGTTATCATAACCTTTACTGTATCTGCTAACATTCTGTTTTTGCTCCCAATCCAGATGTCATGTATAATGGAGTACATTCTCATTATATACCCTGGTGTTCAGGAATGCCAACCTAATTCAGTGAACTGCTTGATATTTGAAAAGGACTTCATTTTTGTAAATTATTCAATTTTTCCATCAGCCATCTACAAATCAGGGCATCCAATGCCGAATCTCTCCTGAGCTTGCCCTAGATAAGAGGCTCAATTATGCTTAAAAAAACACTATGGCTTTCTATTAATCTGATCAACTAAAACATAAGGTAATAAAAATTTCTATATTTATTTGGACCCTTATACTTCCTTATTCTTCTGAATAAGAATGCAGTCTTGCTCGTAGAATATTAATTCTTACACTTCAACTCAAGATGTAGGAAAGCTATATAGGAATAGGCTCAAACTGCAAAGCAGTCTTAAAGACAAAAGAAAAAGCCACCAATTTTTTAACCTCATTAGAGGCCCCGGCATATATTTCTCTAGGTATGCCAAGGCCATGTCACAGAAGGCAATATTCATTTTATACTTTCTTTATAGCTTACCCTAACTGAGCATTTACCCCATCACTGTTTGAAAACTATTTTTAAGTGAACTAATGGCCTTCCTTTAGCCAATTCAATGGTCAATTGTCTATCCATTAGACATCTAGTAGGATGTCCTATTAGACATCCTGCATTTCACACAATTAATTGGCTTATTCTATTGTCCCTGTCCTCATCTGTGTGACTGTATTTGTAGCCCATTAGTTTACTTTCTGATCTCTTTTACTTTCCTGCAAGGTTTTTTCACTTATCCAACATTTTCTACTGGATTCTAAGTCTTTCTAGTCCTCTTAACTGAACTCATACCATAGCATACATAGCTTTAAATTCTATTCATATTTTGATGATCACCAGCATCAAATATTAAGTGCTAGTCTTCTCCTTTAAGGTCCAGACTCAAATACAAATGCAAAGTGTATGCAAAGGAGAATGACTGACTTTCTACTCTAACATCCTTCCACTGGTCTTCCCAACTCAGTAAATGACATCATCTTCCATCTTGTTACTGTAAACCACCAGAAGCATCCCTGACTCCTCTGTCTTTCTCATACTTCAGACCTCTCTGCCAATTCACTGTGAATGCTCCTGAAACTATAATCACCATCTGACTACTTCTCACTATCTTCAATGTTTTAGTTTGAGTTCAAAATATCATCAGCTCTCATTGAACTCATACCTGTCTGGTAGGCTCTCGGGTTCTACTATTCTAACTATCTGACTGTCTAATGCAGAAGCTCAATGATTTCTTCAGCAAAACTCAACCTATATCATAGCCCTCCTATAATAACATAGTTTCTCATTCAGGTAAAAAATTAAAGCCACATGCAACACTTCACACACATAAAACCCTGTGTGATTTCAGTCTAACTCCCTAACCTTAACCCCTAACATACTCTGCCTCTCTTGTAACTCCACTCACCGTTCTTCCTTTCAAACACTATACCAAGCTCATTCCTGTATCTAGGCTTCACATCTTCTATTTCTTCTGACTGTGTCACTCTTCCCTACATCTCCACAAGTCAATCCTTCTCCATCATCATTCTGGTCTCAGCTCAAATGTCATTTCCACAAAGTTTTCTAGTGCTAACTTTCCTGAAATTAGTCTTTACTTTCTGTCTTCTCTACACCTCATTTTCTCTTTGGAGTAATTTTCAAACTACGCTGAGTTTGTTTATACAATTATTTGTTAATTGTCCATCCTTTTCAGAGGACCAAACAATTAGTAGGACCTTGAACTTTTTCCACATTATGTTAGCAGCTCATGGAAGAGTGCTCAGCAAATGGTATGTACACATTTAAATAAATGAATAAACATCTGAAAATGTTTCTAAGACTCTGTATTCAAGTTATATTATGAATAGATTAATTACAGTATTTCCTGGAATCCTATAAAGCAAAATTTAGTTAAAACAAAAATTCCCAATTTTTAGAAGAGTTATTTGAAAACATAATACCAGGTGGCAATTTTTCAGTTAGCTGTCCAATCTCATTATCAACCTCTGCCTGTTTTGAATAAAATCAAAAGCATTTAACTGACAGGGGTAGTAGATACCAATATGTATATTACCCTTTATTATGCTTTCTTGCCCAAGACCAACTTTTCATTCAGCAGTATGGTTTTCAGACAGTTTATCTGATTAAATTCTTAAGAACTTTATTTTTCTCACTAAAATCATTTTTCATTTCAAGTCATGTAGTGCAAGGAGTGAAGCTGAGTTGAATGGGCCTTGTTCCATCAAGTTCGTGAAGAGTCCAAAGATCACAGTCCTAAAACATCAAACATATCATAGTAGCAAGCTCCAAATCTGAAGCCTGATAACCTAAGATCAGAATAGGTTCCATCACTTTAACATGGTCAAGCCACCTAACTGTCTTGTCTCTTCTGAAACTGGGGATAATCATGGCAATGTAAGAAATGGAGTTGTATTTAGGACCAATGGAGTTATGCATCAGACAGTTCTCCATTCCAAGTTGGGGAGCACTGAAAAGAAATTGAGGTTAGGTAGATAGAATTAGATGCAGGTGATGCCACACTTTGCATGTGTTGCTGCCTTTTGTATATATTTCCGTACTACATGGAACACTAAGAACTTCTGTATTTCTCAGACACTTTTGTAGCCAGCATTCTGGATGGAAGTTAAATTGTGCCAATGTGGTGTATTCCTATGAAACATGGACTCCTCAAGTGGGCCAGAGATTATCCTCTTGCTACTGGAGACATTTCAAACTCAACATGCTACATGGAGAGTTTGCCTCAGTGTGATGAGAAGAGGGCGGCTTCCTGATCTCCAGATACAGGTACCATGGCAGGGGGTCCTCAGCCAGTGATCCAATCTGTCTTCATTTCTCCATCCTACCTCATCAACACTTAATCTTCCATATTAAACATATTCTAATTTGAAATAACTAGTAAAGTTTTTGATCCTATACTGGAATATGAATGATATATATTTTATTACAACTAATAGTAACTCCTGATGAATATAATTATATACCAGACATTGTTCCAAGTCTCTGCATACATTTACCCACTTCATTCACTAAAACCCCTGTGAAGCAGATCCAACTAGCATCCCAATTTTGCAGTTAAGGGAGCTGTAGAGAGAATGGCAGAATCTACTTGAGCCAAAAGTAAATAGAAACTAAGCAATACAACTAGGACTCAAACCCAGCCAGTGCAGTTCAAATAACACACTCTTAACCCTCTCTCACATATACAAAAGAAAGAGCATCACTCAATTTAAAACAACCTATTTCATTGTACTATGATTAACCACAGGTAAGGGCAATAAACAGGTTGTTCTGTAAAGTATCCTATTATATTATATTATTTTGTCTAACCCTTCATTTGGGATATAAAGAAGCTGAGGATGGGCTGCTGAGATAGCTCAGTGGACTAAGCACTTCCTTAGGCAAGCACAGGGCCAGGGGTTCAATCCCCAGCACCACAGGCTATGATGACCCTGTCCCTGGAAATGCTGAGCCAGCCACCAGGTCCAGGCATAGTGGTGCACACCTGCAACCCCAGCACTGGAGAGGCTGAAAACAGGAGGATCACTATTAGTTCAAGCTATGTAGTGAGACCCTGTACCAAATGCATTTTAAAAAGGCAGCTGAGGATGTAAGAAATCATATGATATAACCATATTCATACCACTGACAATTTAATCCAGGAATGGAATTCAAGTTTAATCCCAAATACAGAATCTGTCCAACAGTACCTTCTAAAATTTAACATTGCTATTTACTGAAAACTCCAAGTACTTGATTACACCTTATATACAGCTGGTGACATGTTAAAAATTAACACCAAGAGTCCAGGGAATTTGTTGAGCACTTTTCTAAACAAAAGCATATATAAACTGTTAAGTGGGTAAATAGGAAATATACTAGGAAAACTGCATTAGTACCTAAAAATTTTTATTAGTGATACTTTCATTTTTTGAACTACACAAAGTTGGACTTAAATCTCCTGAAATCCAACTTTAGCTTTAATAATTAGACGATTTTTACTTTAATTTCTGCTATCCTACATGGTGCAACTTGTGAAAACTCAAACAGTTAATAGAGAGTGGCATGTGTAAGTGGAACACTTTATTACCTTTTCAATAAATACAATGTCCATTTTTAACCTCTCTGATAATTAGAAAGAAGTGAAAAACATGAACACCTGTTGTAAAAGTGCCACAGGGCATGCATGTCCCCATATTTCTCTGATTCTAATTATAACTAGAATTAAAAAAAAGATTAACATTTTCATCCTAATAACCTTATAACAATAAAAAATTGAATCAAGTCCATAGATGTTCACATGGCCCAACAGAAGAATATCATTACTACATTGCAGAAATGACCTTGATTTGCATTCTGAAAACTCTAAAAATAACATTAGGAACTGAGTCTCTATTCCACTTTTTTATATTTATTTGCACAAATTTAATCTCTTCATTTGAAACTCCAAATCCCTGATAATTAAAAAGAGAATCTACAGTGAGATAACATTTTCTCCATCTGCCAGATTACCCAAGTAGCAATGGAGCTGGGCAACAGCAATCATAGAAAATGATGCATCTAAGTCCCGGAATAGTAATAAAAGTGCCAGCAAGTGTTTATTTCTCTGCAGTAAATAAAACCCCACTTGTTCACCCTATCTAAAGAGCACCTCGTCAAGGATACACATCTTCCCCAGCAAGCAGCTTCCGCCTGAGTCCACACAGTAAAGCTGCACGTACAACTGAGGAGCAGGGAGAGTGGAGACACTTCCCAAACTGTGCCAGCAGAAGTTGACTTCTCGAGCCCTACACTATGTATAGCAAATGCAGATATGAGGCAATCTAGACAACTACATTCATCATACTGTTTGATTTATTTTTAAATAAATTGACCAGATTTTTAATAGAAGTGTTAAGTTAGGAAATATCAGTGATTTCCAGTAGAAGTAGGAGGCCAGGGCACTAACAGAGAAATTCTGGCAAGAGCTTCAAACTTTATTAAGTATAATTTTAACATCCTTATAAATATCATTTTATAAGTATTTTTGTTATAAATCTCTTTTTCAAGTAAACATCCATTCATATTTTAACAAATTAACAATGAATTTAAGCATGAGAGTGTCTGATTAACAAGAGAGTAATAATAAAATCAAGGACAAAAAAAATTGTTTTACTGAAATGCACAGCGTGATCCAGAGGAAATGTTGGATTTCCATTTCCATTAGTTTGATAGATACTGAAAACACTTTGAAGACACCCTGGGGCAGCTTCAGAGCTTCCTAAGTACCTGAAAGATGTAGACTATTGGAAAAGTCTGGAGGTTCTTCTATTTAAAGCAAAAATTAAAAGAAATATTCAAATAATCCCTGGAATTGCATCAAAATAAAATTATGCTCAACGTGAACAACTGCACAGCCCTTCTGTGCTATTGCTTCAAAAGCTAGGAGATGATCTTGTGATTGGCAAGCACCATATTTCTGAGCCATTAAAATAAAATCCAGCAGAGCATGAGATTCTCTTTGAGAGAAATCTTCGATTATTATTAGATAAATAATAGCACATGATGATGTTATCATACAGCATCCTACAGGCTCAGGCTCCATGATGGCCTTTCCTTTATGATAACATTAACCTCTGGAAATGCAGTAACCTAAGGGGAAGTTCACATTAACACTTCCCCATGGGTAAGACTGCTCCTTCCACAATCTTCTTGTGTACTATAGGAGTCACATGTACCATCCTACTTGTTACATTTAACAACCTGCTCTGTCTATTGTGTGCTCACTGAAGGTCACAGGGAAAAACCACTCAAATACAGTAAAAGATGTAGCAATTTCAAAGGAATTAGGCATCAGCAACAGTTACTGAAGTGTTTGATGGTGACACACAAAGGCGAAGGCCAATGAGCTCCACTTATGCTTTAACAGGCTACTCATTAACTATATTAACAACCACTCCTGCCAATAAAAACTATAATTAACAGTGTGTTGGCAAATAAACTGCCAGCGACACAGGTAATTGGAAGAAGTTAAAGTGCTTGGTTTAGCTCTTCAAAATTTAAGAAGGCAATCATTAAGTAGACCACACAATTTTAAAAAATCTCAATTTGATCCTTTTACCTTGCTCAACTATTGGCATATTTCACTTCTTTCCTAGTTGAATTATTTTACCTTTAAATCTACCCTTGTGGCATCCATTTCTTTATTATTTTTAACCTCTATCTAAAGTTTACATCAGTGCCTGCCACAAAGGCACTAATGTAACAGGCACTATTTCCAAACCAGATCCATTATTGTAGGCATATATATCATATATTATTTTGTACCTGTCCCTTGTTCATATATTTATCTTTTAGCTTGTAAAATAGTATGTATTTCTTCAATCACTCTGGTATTTCTCTGAATCACTGTTGAAGAAATATTGAGACAATCTCCTAAAACTTAATCCTGGGCATTTTGCTTCATTTTTCCACTAGTTTCCCTTTGAAGAACAAGGCTACACTAGTCTTTGGTTTCTAGCCACTAGGTTCTCTTCATCTTTCTTTGGATGTTAAAATGGATGTTACTCAGATACACCTTCCCTTTAGACTATGCATTTCTGAAAGGATAGTTTTTTCCAGCTTGATAAATATAAACTTTTGCTCAACTGATTTAGATCCAGATGACCCCAAGACATTCTCTAAACCCAAAGATCTCCTTTCATTAGGTAGTCTCAACACATACCTCCATAAAATAATTTGTACCTCAAACTTCTCTCTCCTCATCCTTAAATTCAGTCATTAAGGAATAGCAATCAATAGATGTTTATAATGAGCAATCAGATAGGTTACTCAACAGCATGAATAAAGCCAGAATCTGCACTGCTCTGATTTAGAACAGAAGTCTCAGTTCATAACTTCTGTCTTCTATCCAGTCTTCTCTTTATAAGTGGTAGTTAGAAGACTATGACTGGAAAATTAATGTTATAAAAACCCTTTTAAACAATAACTAATGTGTGTCACAAAGGTTAGGAATTACTGGTTATATTCAGAATGCTAAGTTTACATGACACTGCCACTTAGATTTCCTTCCTAAATGGCAATAGTGAATATTTCAGGAAAGATATGTTTACACATATAGAGCTTCTACCCTACAGGTGAGTATGCACCTCCTTTTCTTTTAAAACTGTGCAGGAGAGAGCCGGGCGTGGTGGCGCACGCCTGTAATCCCAGCACTAGGGAGGCTGAGGCAGGAGGATTGTTGTGAGTTCGAGACCAGCCTGAGCTACAAAGTGAGCTTAAGGCCAGCCTGAACTGCACAGTGAGACCCTGTCTCAAAAAAAGACAAAAAAAAAAAAAAAAAAAAAAAAAA